>JAJIBD010005662.1:0-27702 GCA_021461705.1 Cryptotis parvus | reverse complement strand
ATGTGCCTGCCACTGTGAACCTGGCTCCTGCCTCGATCCTGCTCTTTCTTCCTACTGATGTTATATGGCAAAGACAGTCTCTGAAACCGAAAAGGCAGGACAACTATGTGGTACATCAGGACATGGATTTGAAGAATCAACAGATACTCGGGAACGCATTACCATAGGACAGGCAAACCAGGGAACTGGTTGGGGCTGCAGAGAGGGATTTGTCTAGGCTCAGGGTCTAAATCACCATGGATTCATGTGACCTGGGCATTTACTGGTGCACGACCCTGAGTGTCTGCTGAGTCTGTGGGGGCAAAGCTGCTGGTCTGAGACACTAAGGTACACACACCTGGGCTCAGCCAATGGTCCCCCACTCCAAGCTCAGGAGTCCCTAGCAGGTAGGGCTGATCCCAGCCTCTTTTATTCTACTCCTGACTAGAGTCTGTCTACAGTGACCAAGAAGGTGAGGGGAAGGTCTTAGTGGCAAACAGCTCTGAGACCCACAGACTCTAATCACACAATGACCCCATCACCACAGCTGCTGACATGCTACAAGAAGGCTGGCCATTGTCTTGATGAGTCTGGACCAGGATTATTTCTGCTTAATGACACATTTGCTTTGTCTCCCCAGTGTGAAGCTGGAGTCAGCTCTCTGCTGACAGAGGGGGCTCCGCTGTGATTCGCCTGCCTTGGCTGCCTGTACCAGGTGAGTGAGAGCAGGCTGGGGTCAGGTTCCCGTTTAGCCCAGCAGTGTAGAACTGTGTGCTCCGGGGTCCCTCACAGCCACAGAGATGGCCCTGGGCAGAGTGCCCGGATGCTCATGCCCAGTTTGGGGTTTGGGAGAGAGACCCTGTCCTAGGCTCTGGGGGACTGTATCTTCTCTTACATTGCAGCTTTCCTGGAAGGACAAGGCGCCTTTCTAGACTCTCATTTCCCTCCTTCCTTGCCAGGAATTCATAGGGTGGAGCCAGGGGCTGAACAATTGCCCAGGTGTGTCCTTTCCTTAGCCTCATAGCTGATAGGAATGTGCGGCTCCATCCTCTGTCACTCACTTAATGCTGTGTCAGATTTACTGAGGTGCAAGCTTGGAAAACTCACACAAAGCTTCAGTGGTGCCAAGCTGTGATACAGCCCTGGTCCTGCAGAACAGAAAGGGGCAGGGGGCTTCTTAGGGCACCCAGGCAAAGATGCCTAACAGGGAAGGTAACATGGGTGTAGAAACACCCTGGGTTCCTTTGACTAATGACTCAGAGGTGGCTTGGGCAGTGCTGATACCAATCTTCAGCATTCTGCTGCCACTCAAGGTCACCAAGGTTACAGATTGACCTGGTTGTGCTCTAAGTTCCTACCATCTTCTGGGAAACAGAGAGAATGGTGGGTGGCAGATATGTCACCCTGAGCTGAAATTCCACATGTTCTGTGGTCAGGGGTGACACAGAAGATGGACTTAAAGCCTTCCTTGTTTGCTGCTGATAAGAAGGGAGGGGTGACCTGAGAAATTAAATATTGTTGAATCATTCCAATCTTGGTAAGCACTCAGCTGAGATGATTCATCTAAGCTTTACTGACATACACTAAGCCTTTTCCTCATTGGTGTCCTGGACCTTCTGCTTTAACCCATGGAGCTATTTTCATTCTTCCCCAACTCCCAGGAAAATCACAGTGAAGAGAGTAATGGAGGCATACAATCTCAGCACCGTGACTCAGTTTACCCTAATTGGGCTTTCAGAACTCCCTAGGGTGCGCTACCCTCTCTTTGTGGTATTCACTGTCATCTATCAGGTCACCTTGTTGGGCAACGGGGCCATTCTCTTGGCCATTGGGGCCGAGAGAAAGTTACACACCCCCATGTACTTCTTCCTGGCCAATCTGTCCATCTTGGACATTTCCTGTCCTTCTGCCACTGTTCCCAAGATGCTGGACAACCTCCTGACAGAGCAGCACAACATCTCCTTCCTGGGCTAGGCTGTGCAACTTTACTTCCTGGTGGCCCTGATGGGGACAGAAGTTTTCCTTCTGGCTGTCATGGCATATGACAGGTACGTGGCCATCTGCTTCCCCCTTCGCTACAGCCTAATTATGACCAAGGCTCGCTGTGTGCAGCTGACAGCTGCCACCTGGGCTGCAGGATTTCTCAACTCCCTTCTGCACACAGTGCTCACCTTCCGCCTGTCTTTCTGCAAGTCCACGCTTGGTCAACCAGTACTACTGTGACATCCTCAGGTGGTGGCCCTGGCGTGCTCATCCACATTTGTGGCAAAATTGCTGGTTTTGTTGATTGGAGGCATCTTTGGGGTTGGGGCCTGCCTGGTCACTCTCATCTCCTATGTAGACATCATCTCCACCATCCTGAAGATCCAGTCTGTGGAGGGGAAGCGCAAAGCCTTTTCCACCTGCACCTCCCATCTCCTTGTGGTCTGTCTCTTCTATGGAGCTGCTATCTTTACATATATCCACCCCTACTCGAGTGAGAGCTCCCCAGCCCGGGACAGGCTCATCTCCATGCTGTACGGAGTTATCACCCCCCATGCTGAACCCCATGATCTACAGCCTGAGGAACACAGAGGTGAAGAATGCTCTCAGGAAAGTCCTGTGTGGAAGAGCATCATAGCTTGCCTGTGTCACCTGTGTTCATCTTCCCTGACTCACCTGAGTGACAGTCATGTGTCAGCAGGAGCAGGCGTGCACTGAGGTGTAAGGTGAGGTGTTCAGGGCTGACCCTGGACCCTGTTCTGTGTGTGTCTGGCCCAGACGACTCACTTTTTCTTCATCAATTCTGAAATCTGACCCTTAGCAACTTGTTCTAGATTTCTCTCTCCTTCTACCCTGATATTGACTGTGGCAAAATCTGTGTCTTTTTAAAACATTTTTTCAGTTAAAACATTGTGAGGTACAGTTACAAAGTTGTTCATGATTGGGTTTCGGTCATTCAATGTTCCAACACCCATTCCTTCACCAGTAAACATTTCCCACCACCATGTCCCCGGTTTCTCTCTCCCTGCAAGCACCTGCCTCTGGCAGACTCTCTTTCTGTCTCTGTCTCTGTCTCTCTCTCTTTTATTTTCCTTTTAGATATTGAGGTTCTCAATATGAATACTGAGATGGCATCATGAAGACCGCATCTTACTTCACACAGAGCAAGCAAGAATCATAGCTTCAACATGCAAACAGCACAAGGCTTTAGTTTTTTGTTTTGTTTTTAATATTTTAAATTGAATCATATTGAGATACACAGATACAAAATTGTTCATGGTTGAGTGTAAGTTATATAATATTTCAACACCTGTCCCCTCAACAGTGTACATTTTCCACCACCAAGTTCTCTAGTTTCCCTCCCACCGATCCCACCCCACACCTGCCTTTGTAGCAAACACTTTTCTTCTCTCTCTCTCTCTCTCCTCCCTCTCTCTATCTTGCTCTCTCACACTTTTTATTCTTTCCCCATCTCCCTCTCTCTATCTCTTTTTAGGGATTGTGGCTTGCAATACAGATACTGAAAAGTTATTACATCCTTTCACTTATTTCAACACTTAGTTCATGTCCAGATTGATCATTTCTAACTATTATTGTCTGGTCCTTTCTCTATCCTAGCTTTCCTTTGTCCCACACACACCTGTGGCAAGCTTCCAACCATTGATCAGTCCTCCTGGCCTTGTTTATACTGGCCTTTTGTAGTAGATTTATACTATATATATTTTCTTTTGAGTCACACCTGGGAATGTTCAGGGGTTACTCCTGTCTTTGAACTCAGGAATTACTCCTGGCTGTGCTCAGGGACCATATGGGATGCAGGTATTGAAACTGGGTAGGTCACAAACAAGGCAAGTGTGCTATTATTGTACTATCCCTCTCCCCCCTCATACTATAGTTTTAAAATATATACCACAAACCATCATAGATATTTAAACCACCAATGAGAGACTCTCCACATTGCTTTGTTAACAGTAATATTCTGTGACAAAAAATAAATGTGACAGACATACCCAAGTGTCCCTTTTCCATGCCCACACACCAGGGTCACTCGGTGCATCCCAGTGATCTGCCGTGCCACTGGCCTGGTGCTGGTGTGGCACCTGTCTTTACCATAACCCCAATGCTATCGGGTTTTCTCAAGGGGACATGTCTCACACAACCCCACTATGGCAGGCTTGGACAAAACAACCATTTTCTCAAATGTTAGAAAAAAGACCTGATTCATCTTCCCACACACATTTCAGAATCCACAGTCACAGTTATTCGATTTCGATCTCATTAGATTGTGATGGCAGGGATTGAACCAATGCCCCAGTCTTCTGACCTGGGTACCCGACCCTCAGGACACAACCTGGGCCAACTTACTGATTTGACTTTGTCCTAGAAAGTGAAGAAAAATGTCTTTGCAATACAAGGAAACCAAGCAGCATCTTTACCACCTGTGATGTCGTGTGATCTTAGTGCTGGCAGCGAGGTGGGGTGGGGTTGGTGTCTGCCCTGACGGGCACAGTCTCAGCAGGCCTCTGCTCCCCACTGCCGCTCAATGGGCTTGTGCCTTTAGAACATCCCTGACTCCGGGTTTATCCAGGATCTCCACAGCTACTCTCAGTTATCCTCAGTAGTTGGTCCTGGTCCTTCATGATGGTGGGGCAGGAGATGCGTGCAGACTCTCCATGATTTTCTTTATTCTTCTCCTCTTCCTCCTTCTCCTCCTTCTCCTCCTCTTTCTTCTCCTTCCCCTCTTCATCCTCCTCCTCCCTGTCCTCGTTCTCCCTCATCCTCCCTCCTTCTCATTTTCCTCCTTCTCCTCCTTCTCCTCTTCGTCCTTCTCCTTCTCCTTCTTCTTCCTATTCTTCCACTTCTAATTTAAATAAAATTCTATTTATTTATTAATAGTACGGTTTCTTCTTAAGCATTTTTTATCTAAGATTCTGGCTGGAAATAAGACCTAATCAGAAATAGGCTTAGTAAATATTATTTTGTCTTCTTTTTCTTACAGTTAAATAAAGCAATCATAAAAAGGATTATGTCTGAATATGATTATTCCCTTCAAAATAAATTGGGAGGGTAGAGATAGTAGAATGGGTAAGGCACTTGTCTTGCATGCGGTCAACACAGATTCATTTTCCAGCACCCCATATAGTCCTCCAAGTTCTGGCATGAGTGATTTCTGAGTGCAGGCCACAGGTCAATGAAAATGAGAATCAGGGATATTGTAGGACTTGGGAGCAAGATGGCATGGGCCAGAGCCCTTCTGGCCTAGCAGAAGGTGGAGCTTCCCAGGTGGCAGGTCTGAAGAACTGGCCCTGAGCCATCATGCTTCTCCCAGAGCACCCAAAGGGGGAGCCCGATCCCTCTGCAGGGGAGTAGGGGCCCTGGGGGCTCTAAAGACAAAGCTCATGGCAGAGGCACCAGGGCCAAAGACACTGAACAGACGTATGAGTGGAAACCAAGTCTGAATATCACAGTGATTCTGGTGTCTGTACCAGCGATGCCCAGGACAGAGTCAAGGGGATGCTCTACTCCATACTGGGCCTCCTGTGAGCACTGCAGTGCCATCAATAAGCCAAGGGACAAGAATAATGGGGGTTTGGCTGTAACCCCAATGCAGACACACAGAAGATAGGAAGTAGTACCTAGCTTGGAGGAGACACAGAGTGTCTTCAATACCTGACTTTAATTCTCTGGTACCCACCCCTGCGGGATTGTGGAATACGTGATCCTGCCACAGAAGTCAGCGGCATGATCGGGCCAGGGACCAGCATGCAGTGAAGCCAGTTAGAGGAGATGGGGTGACCAGCAGCAGGACAGGGGTGGGCCGGACAGGGACTGAGAAAAGACTTGAAACTAAAGAATGAGACTCCACCCACTCTCCCCAGAGATGTGTCCAGTCTGCAGGACCAGAGTGGGGGCTTTGTCGAGCAGCTCAAACTGGGCTAAAATCAACTGGACAGGTGTACCCTGAAGTCAGTCTGAGCACTACCACTCAGAAATGACACCAAAGGCAGAGAGGGGCACACATGACAGGGAAGGTAAATGCAAATGTCCCCTGAACAGGAACATCTCTGCTTCATGTATTTTCAAACAAGTTTGGCTTTTCCTCTAGCTAAAAAAAAGGGATTGTGTAATATCTGTAGGGCAAGCCACAATGTGTAAAGAGAAAGGAAAGAGAGAGAGAAAGAGAAGAAAAGGAAGAAGTGCCTGCTATAGAGGCAGGCTGGTGTAGGGGGTAGGGAATTTGGGGACATTGGTGGTAGGAATAGGGCATTGGTGGAAGGACTGGTGCTGGAACACTATGACTGAAACCCAATGATAAAATCTTTGTAACTATCTCACAGAGGTATAATAAAAATATTTTGAAAAAGAATTGACAATGTCTTTTAATGAATATAATTGGGGTTTATTGTTTATTAGGATAAAAAATAAGTTTGACCAAGGCTTCCAGTTTCCTGTGCATTTCTTATGAAAAGGCAAGTGATGCACCAGCCGTGATTCTGAAGGACAGTTGCTCAATTGCCAAGGGACATGGTCACCTGGACTCCGAGGTCATTCTGTACACTGGCACTATCTCTTTTATATATATATATATATATATATATATATATATATCTCACTTGTATCACTTGTCCTCCTGTTGATCATCAATTTGCTCAAGCGGGCACCAGTAACATTTCCATACATTCTGTCACATGCTAGTAGAGCCCAAGGGCATCTGCTTGCTCCAGGAACATAAAGAACCTCAAACCATTCCATCAGGTCATGAGGTCTATAATTATTACTGGCATTTGGCATATCAAATATGACACGGGTAGCTTGCCAGGCTCTGCCATGTGGGTGAGAAAGGTAAAAGTTATATGCCTTTCTGAAACTAGTTTTGTCATTTAACAACATATGGTTGATGGGGGCTGTGTGTGTGTGTGTGTGTGTGTGTGTGTGTGTGCAGGACAATGCCTGTGTGAATCAGGAATTCACACAGACAATGATGATCCTTCAGTTTAGCTGTGGGCCATGTCCTGTCATGGGGGTCTCCATCACACACTGTGGGTCAGTGTCTTGTGCTTGTGCCCCACAGTGCCCTGATAGGATGAAGTAACAAGAGTGGTGGTCACCAGCCAGGTCTGTCTGTAGAAACTTATCAGCTGCAGGAGAAGGATCATGTCCCCAGGGTCCTGGGCTCCGCTGCCCTCAGGATGACGCCAGGCCGGATATAAGTGGGCGAGGCACAGTGTGCCCAGCACCAGTGGAGGGAATGTGCCTGCAGCTGCGAGCCAGGTTCCTGCCTCGATCCTGTTCTTTCTTCCTGCTGACGTTATATGGCAAAAAGCAGCCTGAGACTGGAAAGGCGAGACAGCTGAGTGGTAGTTACATCAGGACATGTTGTTGAGGAATCACCAGATATTCGGGAATGTACTACCTTGGGACAGGCAAACCAGGAAACTGGTTGGGGCTGCAGAAAGGGATTTGTCTAGGTTCAGGGTCTAAATCACCATGGACTTGTGACCTTGGTACTCACTGGTGCAGGACCCTGAGTGACTGATGAGTCTGTGGGGGCAAAGCTGCTGGTCTGAGACACTAAGGCACGCACACCTGGGTTCAGCCAATGGTCCCTGACTCCAAGCTCAAGAGTCCCTAGCAGTCAGAGCTGACCCTAGTCTCTTTTATTCTACTCCTGACTAGAGTCTGTCTACAGTGACCAAGAAGGTGAGAGAGAAGGTCGTGGTGGCAAACAGCTCTGAGACCCACAGACTCTAATCACACAACGCCCCCATCACCACAGCTGCTGACGCGCTACATGAAGTCTGGCCATTGTCTTGATGAGTCTGGGCCAGGATTATTTCTGCTTAATAACACATTTGCTTTGTCTCCCCAGTGTGAAGCTGGAGTCAGCTCTCTGCTGACAGAGGGGCTCTTGCTGGTGTGCGCCTGCCTCGGCTGCCTTTACCAGGTGAGTGAGAGCAGCATGTGCCAGGTTCTCACTGAGGCCAACAGTGTCTCAGGGCTGTGTCCTCCTGGGTCCCTCACAGCCGCAGGATGGCCCTGGGCAGAGTTCCCGGGTGCTCGTGCCAGTATTGGGCATGGGAAGGAGACACTGCCCTTGGCTCAGGGGTCCCCACGATATGACCCTGTTGTAAAGTCAGATGCCACTGTTGCACCTTTGTGTAGTGCAAAGAGGGAGACTGTTCAGTGAATGACACCCACAGGCCCTATGGTTCTGTACTTGGAACCCCCTAGGAGACAATCTGTACATATTAATCCAAAGGTGACTGGTGAAGGACAGTTGTAGAGGACTGGAAGGGCTTAAGTTTATTCTGTGCCTGACTGATGCTGGACTGTGTGTCTGCTCCGACCTGCAGGCTTGGTCAGTAGCAGTGCCGGACTGTGCTCAGTAACTTTCTCAGGACTAAATCTCCTCTTAACATGCAGCTTTTTTTTAGGTCCGTCTTTTAATTTTTTTTTTTAAATTCTGGCATTACAAAACTATACTGAAATGTATTAATAATACACTCTTACATTTCCATGACAAATAAAAAATAATCATGAGCCAAAAATGGGGGGGCAGGAAAAGCTTATAAAACTAAATATCTATTTTAGCATTAACCGCTGATCAGAGAAAGGAAAAGCGCTTTAATTTTAAAACTCATGAGTGAGGGGCCGGAGTGATAGTCCAGTGGGTAGGGCTTTTGCCTTGCCCGCGGCTGGCCTGTGCCGGTCCGGGTTCGATCCCCGGCATCCCATATGGTCCCCGAGCACCACCAGGAGTAATTCCTGAGTGCAGAGCCAGGAGAAACCCCTGAACAATGTCAGGTGTGATCCAAAGAAGCAAAAAAAAAACACCTCATGAGTGAATGATAAAGTGTGTAGAAACTGAAAATTTACAAAGTATTTAAAACCTGGAATCACTGACTGTTCAGAAACTACACAGAAGTGTCATGAGTGGTGGAGAACAGCAGAAGGGATTATAGATGAATCTGAATTGTTCTAGTTGTTCTGCATGCCACCCAACTCCGAGAGGAGCCTGACATTGATAAGATACTGGACCTGGCTAATGCTGACAGCAAATGCAGTGATGGTAACCCGCCTATCAGTAGATCCTTCCACTGGGTTCGCAGTTTTGATCTGCGTCACAGATCACAGACATCTGATGGATCTTATTGATTTTGGCACCTTGACGCCTGATTATGCAGTCAATTAAATTGTTTGGGAATGGTGAGATCATGGTCTGAGAAGATGCACCTAAAACTACCCAACAGCCTTTCACCTTTGAAGAGCTGGATTCAATGCCACTGAGTCCGTTGTTGCCATGCATCATAGGAAAATGAGACTGTTCCATTGCCAACAGGTGCAGCTTTTTCAAACCTGGCTGTGTAGTGGCATACTGTCCTTGATTGGTATAGGCCACTAGAGGTGGTCCCTCCAGGTTAGGGTTGAGGCACATGGATGGGGTGGTATGGGGGAAAGCGTGCACTGTCGCTGCCTGTGCTGGACCTGTCATGACCACCTGCAAAGACGACTAGAGAACTGGATGGCTTGGGCCAGTAGGGATGGTCATGTCCTTTGGAGGGGACTGAGAGAGAGTGTCCAATATGACCATGCATATCTGTTTCACAAACTCAATGATGGATTGTGGAATGCCAGGTACAGTGATAACCTGCTCAGTTGAATTGGGGAACATTACTCCTGCCACCTGGATCCAAGCCCCTGTACTTTCTCATATTTCCTTGATCTTGAAACCATCCTTCCCAAGAGAGAGGCAACTGACTAGCAGAGACCACCAGCCTCAGGATGACAGGGGGTCTGCTGGCAGCTGGTCTGTTGGTCATAGAACTGCTGATGTCCCCTTCAGTTTGACAAGGATCATATCAAAAGAAAGACACAGTTCCTTTCCAGCCTCTATTGCCCTCCTTTCCTGCCAGTGATTCACAAGGACGGTGGAGCCGGGTCTCAACAATGTCTAGGCTGTGTCTTCACCTGAGAATCGCAGTGATGGGACTGTGCATTTCTGTCTTCCATCACTCATAGGATGCTGTATCAGATTCACTGACACGCTTCTGTTCCTGGAGGCACAAGCTTGGGAAACTCAAAGTTTGAGGGGTGCTGGCCCTGGTCCTGCAGATGGGAAAGGGCTAGGGAGCTCTGAAATCACCCAGGAACTTGTCTGAGAACAGAGACTGGGAGAAGGGGAAGAAATGGGGGAGAAGGAGCAGTAACGGGGGGAAGGGATAGAAGCAGCGTTTTCCCTCTAATCAGTGACTGGAGAGACCCAGGTGGAGCTGCTGCTACACGCTCCACCCCCTGAGTATATTCACAGCAGATCCACATGAGGGCACCAGCAGGGGCTCCAATTGGCATTTGCTGTCCTCCTTGCCACTGAGTTCTCTCACACCCTGTGCTGTAAACGAAGAACTTCCTCAGTGCCAGTGAAGTGACAGTGGCTCGCAGTGACGGCCACATGTGCAGTCTCCCTGTGGGTCTACAGGGACTATTGCCTTCACATGAGACAGTTAAGATCAGCAACCATGAGCTCTGCTCAGGACCCACTGAGCAGAGTCAGTGAGTCCTGTAATTCCCAAGCCCTGATTCTTAATGGGATTAGATGCATGGGGTTGTCAGGAGCAGGGAAGTGGCTGGTATGTGAATGCACAGTCCTTGGCTACAGCAACTCAGACACAATCAACCACATGCATTTATTTAAGCACATGTTAGCTTGACTGAACCAAACTGAACAGCTCTTAATGTGTGTCTGTGTGATTGTGAGCTGGACGCTGTGAAGGGAATCTGAATTCTTACTAATAGATGCACTTTGTCAGATCAGCCCAGTCCTTTTTGGACTGACTTTAGGTTATTCCTCTAATACCCCATGACTGTAGTATTAAACTTCTGACAGCAGACAGCAGACGTGGCACCTTGCTCCCACCTGAATGTCAAGGAAGTGCCACTGATGTGAGCTGAGCAAAACGGACTTAAGTATGAGGGTGGACAGAAGATGAGAGCACATGGTTCGGCATCAAGGTCTCACGAAGATGAACTTAAAGATCTCATCACTTTTAGTCCCATTTAAATAGGGAATTTATAAAATTTTTATAATAATAGCAACCTCTTCTTAAAATGGGCTGATGCATTTGAGCTCAAGCTACTCCATTTCTCAAGCTTGCTCCTCTCAGCCCTCCAAATATTTGCTCTAACGCTTGGCTGCTGTTTACATTCTCTCCCAACCCCAGGAAATTCTCCATGGAGAAAGTTATGGAGGCCTACAATCTCAGCACCGTGACTCAGTTTACTCTGATTGGGCTCTCGGATCTCCCTAGGGTGCGCTACCCTCTGTTACTGGCGCCCGCTCGAGCAAATCGATGAATAACGGGATTCAAGTGATTCAAGTGATTCAAGTGGGCTCTCGGATCTCCCAAGGGTGCGCTACCCTCTCTTTGTGGTATTCACTGTCATCTATCAGGTCACCTTACTGGGCAATGGGGTCATTCTCTTGGCCATTGTGGCAGAGAGAAAGTTACACACCCCCATGTACTTCTTCCTGGCCAATCTGTCCATCTTGGATATTTCCTGTCCTTCTGTCACTGTCCCCAAGATGCTGGACAACCTCCTGACAGAGCAGCACAGCATCTCCTATCTGGGCTGTGCCGTGCAGATTTACTTTCTGGTGGCCCTGGCAGGGACAGAAGTCTTTCTTTTGGCTGTCATGGCATATGACAGGTATGTGGCCATCTGCTTCCCCCTTCGCTACAGCCTCATCATGACCAAGGCTTGCTGTGGGCAGTTGACGGCCACCACCTGGGCTGCGGGATTTCTCAACTCCCTCCTGCACACGGTGTTCACATTCCGCCTGTGTTTCTGCAAGTCCACCCAAGTCAACCAGTACTACTGTGACATTCCCCCTTTGTGGCCCTGTCATGCTAGTCCACCTACATGTCAGAAATGGTGTTACTTGTGGTTGCAGGAATCTTAGGGATTGGGGCGTACCTGATCACTTTTGTATCATACGTCTACATCATTTCCACCATTCATAAGATCCAGTCTGTGGAGGGAAGCGCAAAGCTTTCTCCACCTGTACCTCCCACCTCTTGGTGGTCTTTCTTTTCTACGGAGCCACCATCTTTACTTACATCCGCCCCACTCGAGTGAGAGCTCTCCGGCCAGGGACAGGCTCATCTCCATGCTCTATGGCGTTGTCACCCCATGCTGAACCCCATGATCTACAGCCTGAGGAATACGGAAGTGAAGAATGCACTCAAGAAAGTCATGTGTAGAAGAGCATCATAGCTCTCCCTACACCCGTCTCCTCTGATTCACCTGAGTGACAGTGTGTGGCTTCATGGGGATGATGCATTGTGTCAGCAGACAGAGTAATAATATGTAAGGTGAGGGAGTTCAGAGCTGACACTGGGCCCTGTCCTCTGTGTGTGTGTGTTTGTGTGTGTCAGACCATCTACCTTTCTCTCATCTACACTGAAATCTGACCCTTAGCAACTTGTTCTAGATTTCACTCTCTTTATCCTGTAATTGAGCGACTCTAGAAAAATCCTATCTTTCTTTAAAATTTTTTTAATTGAAACACTGTGAGGTACACAGTTACAAAGTTGTTCATTATTGGGTTTCCATCATTCAATGTTCCAATTCCCATCTATTCACTAGTGAATGTTTCCCACCATCAATGTCACCAGTTTTCCTTCTCCCTGACTCTCCTCCCACTGGCCTGCTTCTGTGGTAGAACTTTGTATCTCTGTCTCTCTCTGTGTCTCTGTCTCTGTCTCTCTTTCACATTTTCCTTTTTAGACACTGAAGTTAGCAATACTGTTGCTGAGAGGGTATCATGAAAACTCTGCATCTTATATCACACAGGGTATGCAAGAATCATAGCTTCCACATGCAAACAGTATATTGGTTTCTTTAAAAAATAGTTTTAAATGGAATCATATTAAGAACCACAGTTACAAAGTTGTTCAAGGTTGGTTTTCAAGGAATTAATGTTCCAAAACCTGTCCTCTCATCAGCATATATTTTCCAACACCAATATCTCTAGTTTCCCTCCCACCAATCCCACCCCACACCTGCCTTTATAGCAGACACCCCCTCTCTTTTTTCTCTTCGTCTCCCCACCCTTTGGAAATTATGGTTTTCAATACAGATTCTGAAAGGTTATCATCTATAACCTTTTACTTACTTTCAGCACTCAGTTGTTGTCCATACTGATACCTTCTATTATTGTCTGGTTCCTTCTCTGTCCTAGCTGTCCTCTCCCCTCACACACTTGTGGCAAGCTTCCAACAAATGAACAAACATTTTTAATTGAAATTTCAATTTTTATATGAAATTCCTGGATGCTGTTTTTATTGGACATGAATATTAGTAGCATACTATATATATTGTATATTATATATACACACATGCCAACGGAGCTGTGGGTCTGGCGTGTCTCTCTTCTGGGGTTGCTGGCATGGAGGTGGAGCAATGGGAAGAGAAGCCAAAATCCATGCTCCAAGTCAGACCTGTGTGGCCCCTCCCCTGCACGTGTGAGCGAACCCTTAGAGCTATGTTGGACTTGGCCAGGGGCCGGTTGAGCCCTTTATCGCCCCTCGGAGGTCAGCTCCATGGATTGCTTCCATGTGGGGCTGAGCGGACAAGCTATGGGTCTGGAGTGGTTGGGTCTGGATCATCTTTCTTCTGGAGTTGCTGATGTAGCAGTGGGTCTGGTATATCTTTCTTCCGGGTTGCTGGCATGGAGGTGGAGGAATGGGAGGAGAAGCCCAAATCCCCTGGCCATCCCCTGACCGAGTCCAACAAAGCTCAAAGGGTTTGCTCACACATGTGGGGGTGGGCATGATGGCCAGACTTGGAGCAGGGATTTTGGCTCTTACTCCCATTCTTCCACCTCCATGCCAGCAACCCCTGAAGAGAGGTATGCCAGATCCACAGCTTTGTTGTTGGACAGTCTTAGATAGTACTGGATGTTAGGATCAGTTCCTTCCCAGGATCTTTCACATTTATACACTGTATACAGTTATAGGCAGGTTCTACCCATGATCCGTCATCCCAGTGAGCCTAGCAAGAAGCCAGAGGAAACCCCATACCATGAGGGTCAGTCATTCTCAACATCCAGACTCCACAGCTCCTCTGAGCTCCACCCAAGAGGAAACCTGATCTTTCCCCTTTGAGGTTTATCAGTAAATGCTC
The DNA here is from genome assembly GCA_021461705.1 of Cryptotis parvus. Lineage (NCBI taxonomy): Eukaryota > Metazoa > Chordata > Mammalia > Eulipotyphla > Soricidae > Cryptotis > Cryptotis parvus. The sequence goes on along the minus strand of JAJIBD010005662.1, from coordinate 13,557 downwards.
AAGATGAGAAACTTCTACTGAGAGTATACGACCTACACGGTAGAGCTTGGCAAGCTACACGTGTTTTATTTGATATGCCTGGACCTCATTCCCATGACCTGAAGGAATGGCTTTTAGGCTCTTCCTGTTCGTGGAGCATGCAGATGCCCCTGGGGTACACTTGCTTACAAAAGGACGTATGGAGATGTTACTGGTGCCTTTCGAACAAATCGGGAAGACAAGTGATACAAGTGATATACACACATATATATTTTTATTTTATTATTTATTGTATTATTTTATGTTTTGCTCTCTGGGTCATAACCAGCAATGTGCAGGTGTTACTCCTAGCTCTGCACTCATCAATTACTCCTAACTTTGCTTGGAGACCATATTTGATGCTGGGAATCGAACCTGGGTAGGTTGAATACAAGGCAAATGCCCTACCACTGTACTATTGCTCAGGCCCATCATATTATACTTTTAAAATATATACCAAAAGCCATCACAGAAATTTAAAACCTCACATGAGAAACTCTCCATATGGCTTTGTTAAGGGCAATATTCTGTGAGGTGAATAAATGTGATAGATGTACTTACATGTCCCTTTCCCGTGTTCACACATCAGGGTTACCCCACTGATCTACCATGGTATTGGCATGGTGCTGGTGAGGCAGCTGCCATCTTCTGTAATTCCATGCCATCAGGTCTTCTTGAGGAGGGGGTGTCTCACACAACCCCACCATGGCAGACCTGGCCAAAACTGAAAAGTTTTCTCAAAAGTTAGAAAGACCTGATCCACCTTCTCACACGTATTTCAGAACACACAGTCATGGTTATCCAATTTCAATCTCATTAGATTGTGATGGCAGGGATTGAATCAAGGCCTCAGCTCTTCTGGCCCAGGTACCCCGAACATCAGGACACACTCTGGGCCTACATGCTGATTTGACTTTGTCCTAGAAAGTGAAAAAAAAATGTCTCTGCAATACAAGGAAACCAAGCAGCCTCTTTACCACCTGTTACATTGGGTGATCTTAGTGCTGGCAGCAAGGCCTGGTGGGGCTGGTGTCTGCCCTGATGGGCACAGTCTCAGCAGACCTCTGCTCCCTGCTGCCCCTCAGTGGACTTGCACCTTTAGGACCCTGACTCCGGGTTTATCCAAGATCTCCACAGCTGCTCTCAGTTGCTTGTGGTAGCTGATCCTGGTCCTTCATGCTGGTGGGGCATGAAATGCAATTCAGCCTTTCTTCATGATTTTCTTTCCTCTCCTCCTTCTTCTTCTCCTCCTCCTTCTCCTCCTCCTTCTCCTTATTATACTCTTTCTTCACTCTTCCTCCTCCTCTACTTCTTCCTCTTCCTCCTTCTCCTCTTTCTCTTCCTCCTCCCTCCTTCTTCTTTTCTTCTTCTACTTTTCTTCTTCTTCTTCTTCTTCTTCTTCTTCTTCTTCTTCTTCTTCTTCTTCCTCTTCTCTTCTTCTTCTACTATTATTTAACCCTACTACATAAAAGCTTACAATTTTTTTATTGTTACAAATTGAAAAACAAACAGCTGTTTAGATTTATTTTTACTATTCTTTTAATTTAAATTAACATCTATTCTGCTTTTTGATCTCCTTTTTACTAATAATTTAAGACCTTTGTTATTTACTTTTTCCTAGTTCATTGTGCAGTAAATCTATATTTTAATACAATTTTTTTCATTTTTCACAAAGTAGGCATTTATAATAGTCAATGTTCATCTTAGAGCTATGTTTTGCTACAGCTTATAGCCTTTGGTATAACATGGTTTTCATTTAGCTCAAGCTTAAAAAATCATTAACTCAAGATAGAAAATTTTTCTTTTCACTGTTCTTTGAATCCTTTGAATACACTCAGGAGTATTTTATGTATCTCCTGACATCTGTATATTTTCTGATTTCCTTTGTTACTGATGTCTGTTGATTGTGGTGTCTGTACCAGCGATCCCCAAGATAGAGTCAGGGGGCCTCTGCTCCCTAGTGCTCCTCCTGTGTGCACTGCAGTGCCATCTGTGAGCCATAGGATAGGCATATATTGGGGTTTGGCTGTAACCCCAATGCAGACACATAGGAGACAGGAAGTAGTGCCCAGATTGAGGGAGGCAGAAAGGGTACAGGAAGGGACCAACACCTGATCTCAGTCCTATGGCATCTGCCCTGCAGGGACGGTGGATTACATGATTCTTTCTGTCAGAGAGCACAAGAGCAGGAACCATGACCAGGACAGGAACCAGCATGAAGAGAAGCTAGTTAGAGTAGTTGGTAATCAGCAGCAGGACAGGGGTGGACCAAATGGAGACTGAGCACAGACTCTCAGATTAAGAAAGAGACTGCACCCACTCTCCCACGGAGATGCGTCCAGTCTGCAGGACCAGAGTGGGGCTTTGTCGAGTAGCTCAAACTGGGCTAAATTCAAGTGGACAGTTGTACCCCTGCAGTCAGATTGGGCACTGACACTCAGCAGTGACATGAAAAGCAGAGACAGGGACATGTAACAGAGAAGGTAAATGCAAATGACCCTTTAGCAGGCACATCTCTGCTTCATGTATTTTCAAACAAGTTTGACTTTTCCTTTAGTTCACTACTATCACTGTATCACTTGTCTTCCTATTGATCATTGATTTGCTCAAGCGGGCACCAAAAACATCTCCATACATCCTGTCACATGCTAGTGTAGACCAAGGGCATCCGCTAGCTCCAGAAATATAAAAAAGTCTCAAACCATTCCATCAGATCATGGGAATGAGGTCTATAATTGTTACTGGTATTTGGCATATCAAATACGACACGGGTAACTTGCAAGGCTCTTTCCTCTAGTTAAAAATATAAACTGACAATGTCTTTTAATTAATATAATTGGGGGTTATTAGTATAAAAATAAGTCTGACCAAAGTTCCAGTTTCCTGTGCATTTCCAATGAAAAGCCCAGTGATGTGCCAGCTGTGCTTCCAAAGGACAGATGCTGAATTGCTAAGGGACATGGTCATATGGATTCCCGAGGTCACTCTGTACACTGGCACTCTCTCTTGGAGATATGTGTGCAGGATAAGGCAATATGCCAGATCAGGGTCTCACACAGGCAAAGTTGCTCCTTCAGTTTAGCTGTGGGCCATGTCCTATCATGACGGTCCCATAGCATGCTGTGGTCACTGTCCTGTGCTTGTGTCCCACAATGTCCTACTAGGATGAAGTAACAAGAGCTGTGGTCACCAGCCAGGGCCATTTGTGCAGACTCATCAGCTGCAGGAGAAGGATTGTGTCCCCAGGGTCCTGGGCTTCGATCCTCTCGGAATGCTGCCAGACCTGATATAAGCGGGCGAGCACAGTGTGCCCAGCGCCAGTGGAGAGAAAGTGCCTGCAACTGTGAACCTGGCTCCTGCCTCGATCCTGCTCTTTCTTTCTACTGACGTTATATGACAAAGCAGTTTCATATAACCTTTCTGGTTATATGAAAAAAAGGTGATACAGTTGCGTGGTAGGTCAGGACATGGAGTTAAGGAATCATCAGATATTCGGGAATGTCCTACCTTGGGACAGGCAAACCAGGGGAACTGGTTGGGGCTGCAGAGAGGATTTGTCTAGGCTCAGGGTCTAAATCACCATGGATTCATGTGACCTTTGTACTCACTGGTGCAGGACCCTGAGTGTCTGCCGAGTCTGTGGGGGCAAAGCTGCTGGTCTGAGACACTGAGTCACACACACCTGGGCTCAGCCAATGGACCCCCACTCCAAGCTCAGGAGTCCTTAGCAGGTAGGGCTGATCCCAGCCTCTTTTATTCTACTCCTGACTAGAGTCTGTATACAGTGACCAAGAAGGTGAGGGAAGGTCTTAGTGGCAAACAACTCTCAGACCCACAGACTCTAATCACACAATGCCCCCCATCACCACAGCTACTGACACACGACATGAAATCTGGGCATTGTCTTGATGAGTCTGGGCCAGGATTATTTCTGCTTAATAACACATTTGCTTTGTCTCCCCAATGTGAAGCTGGAGTCAGCTCTCTGCTGACAGAGGGCTCTTGCTGGTGTGTGCCTGCTTTGGCTGCCTGTACCAAATGAGTGAGAGCAGGTAGGGTCCGGGTTTTTGCCGACCCCAACAGTGTATCATTACTGTGTGCTCCAGGGTCCCTCACTGCCTCAGAGATGGCTCTGGGCAGAGTTCCTGGGTGGTTGGGCCCAGTATTGAGCATGGGAAGGACACCCAGTTCTTGGTTCATTGGGACCCCACAATGTGACCCTGCCGTAAAGTCATGTTCCATAGCTGCATTTTGTGTTGGGGGCAAAGAGGGAGAATGCTCAGTAAATGACACTCCGCAGGCCCTAAGATTCTTTCTGTACTTTGCACCCCCACTCAGGAGATAGTCTGTATATATATAAACCCAAAAGTGACTATTGAAGGACAATTGTAAGACCTGGAAGGGCTTAAGCTGATTCTATGCCTGACAGGTGGTTGCTGCTGTCCCCAGAAGCAGACACATTCCAACTGTGTCTGCTCCGACTGTGTCTTCAGGCGCGGACAGCAGTGGGTTGGACTGTGCTCAGTGACTTTTCAGGCCTGAATCTCCACTCAACATGCATCTTTCCTAAAAGGATACTTCACCTTTACAATCTCTATTTCCCTTCTTCCCTGCCAGTGTTTCACAGGGAGGGTGGAGCCATGACTGAACAGTATCTAGGCTGCATCTTCACCTGAGAATTGCAGTGATGGGACTGCATGTTTCTGTCCTCCATCACTCGCATGATGCTGTATCAGATTCACTGACATGCTTCTGTTCCTGAGGCACAAGCTTGGAAAACTCAGACAAAGCTAAGCAGTGTTGGCCCTGTTCCTGCAGATGGGAAAGGGCTGGGGAGCTCTGAAATCACCCAGGAACTTGTCTGAGAATAGAGACTGGAGAAGGGGAAGAAATGGGGGGAGAAGGGGAAGTAACAGGGGGGAAGGGGTCGCAGCAGCTTTTTTTTCCCCCCCCCTCTAACCAGTGACAGGGAGGCCTGGGTGGGGCTGCTGCTACATGCTCCACCCCTGAGTATATTCACAGCAGATCCACATGAGGGCACCAGCAGGCTCCAATTGGCATTTGCTGTCTTCCTTGCCACTGACAGTTCTCTCTCACCCTGTGCTGTAAAAAGAAAAAAATTCCTCAGTGCCAGTGAAGTGATAGTGGTTCACACTGGTGGCAGGTGTGCAGTCTTCCTATGGGGTACAGGGACTGCTACCTTCCACATGAGATAAGTTAAGATCAGCAACCATGAGCTCCGCTCAGGATCCACTGAGCAGAGCCAGTGAGTCCTGTAATTCCCAAGCCCTGATTCCTAATGAGATTAGATGCATGGTGTTTTCAGGAGCAGGGAAGTGAACTGTATGTGACTGCATGGTCTTTGATTAGAGCCACACAGACACAATCAACCATGTGTATTTATCTTAGCACATGTTAGCTTGACTGGATCAAACTGAACAGCTGCTTAATGTGTGTCTGTGTGGTTGCGAGCTGGTCCCTGTGAAGGGAATCTGGACTCTGACTAATAGTCACTTTGTCAGATGAGCCTAGTCCTCCTCGGACTGAATTTAGGTTATTCCTCTAAGACCCAAGCTGCAGTATTAAACTTCTGACCAAAAAATTGACACATTGCTCCCACCTGGATGTCAAGGAAGTGCTGCTGATATAAGCTAAGCAACAAAGGGTGGGGTGGACAGAAGATGAGAGCCCATGCATGGTCCCTGGGGTCAAAAGTGTCACAGGTGGACTTAAATATCTCATTACTTTTAGTCCCTTTGACATAGAGCCAATAACTATTCTAAGACTACCCCGAGCATGGGAGTCATTTATAAAATCTTTCTAATAATAACAAACTCTTCTTTAAATGGCTAATGCAGTTGAGCTTAAGCTGCTCCATTTCTCAAGCTTGCTCCTCTAGAGGCCCTTCAAAATATGTGCTCTAATGCTTGGCTCTTGTTTTCATTTCTCCCATCCCCAGGAAGATCTCCGTGGAAGAGTGATGGAGGCCTACAGACTCAGCACCGTGACTCAGTTTACACTAACTGGAAAATCTGATCTGTGCGCTACCCTCTCTTCGTGGACTTCGCTGTCATCTATCATTCACCTTGCTGAGCAATGGGGCCATTCTCTTGACCATTTTGACAGAGAAAGTTGCACACCCTCATGTACTTCTTCCTGGTCAATCTGTCCATCTTGGACATTTCCCTGTCCCTTCTGTCACTGTCTCCAAGATGCTGGACAATCTCCTGACACAGCAGCACAGCATTTCCTTCCTGGGTTGTGTCATGTAGCTTTACTTTCTGGTGGCCTTGGCGGGACGCAAGTCTTCCTTCTGGCTGTCATGGCATATGACAGGTATGTGGCCATCTGCTTCCACTTTCGCTACAGCCTTATCATAAACCAAAGCTCACTGTGGGCAGTTGACGACTGCCACTTGAGCTGTGGAGTCTGGATGTTGAAAATGGCAACCCTCGTGGTGTGGGGGTTCTTCTGGCTTCTTCCTAGCTCTATTGGAATGGTGGGCCAGAACTAGAACTAGCCTTCCTTCCTGGACGCCTCATGATCAGCTGAGCACAGGAGAGCCGGTAGCAGCTCTGTCTCGTGTATCTGAAATAGGCTTAGTATATATTTGCTCTCTTCTTTTTCTTACAGTTAAATAAAGCAATCATAAAAGGGATTATGTCTGAATATGATTATGCCTTTTAAAATAAAATTTGTATTGGGAAGAAAGATAATAGAGGGCAATGTGCCTTACATTCATCAAATGCAGACTCATTACCCAGCACTCCATATGGTCCTCCAAGCTCTGTCAAGAATGATTCCTGACTGCAGGTCATGGGTCAATGAAATGAGAATCAGGGCTATTGTACACCATAGGAGCAAGATGTCATGGGCTCTGGCCTAGGAGGGAGGTGGAGCTTCCCAGAAGAGGTTGCAGGTCTGAAGAACTGGCCCTGAGCCATCATGCACCTCCCAGAGCACCCAAGAGGGAGCCAGATCCCTTGCAGGGAGCAGTGGCACTGGGGGGAGTTTAAAGCGAAGCACACAGCAGCAGAAGCACCAGGGCTGAAAGACACTGAACAGACATATGGGTGGAAATCAACTCTGAATCTCACAGTTTCTTTTGGTATCTGTACCAGCGGCACCCAGGGCAATGCCAAGGGGGCCCTCTGCTCCCTACTGAACCTCCTGTGGGCACTATGGTGTCATCTGTGATCCATGGGACAGGCATATTGGGGGTTGGCTGTAACCCCAATGCAGACACAGAAGATAGGAAGTAGCACCTGATGGGGGGGGCACGGAGGGTGAAGGGAGGGACCACCTGATCTCAGTCCTCTGGCACAGTCCCGCTGGGACTGGATTATGTGACCTGACACCTGGTTATGTGACCTATTTCGCAGTAGAGAAAAAGGGCATGACCAGGTCAAGGAACAGGCATACAGTGAAGCCAGTTAGAGAAGTCAAGTGACCGGCAGCAGGACAGGGTTGGCCAGATGGGGACTGAGGACAGACGGGAGAAACTAAAGACTGAGACTGCGCCCACTCCCCCAGAGATATGTCCAGTCTGCGGGACCAGAGCGGGGCTTTGTAAGAGTAGCTCAAACTGGGCTAAATTCAAGTGGACAGGTGTACCCTGCAGAAAGATTAAGCATAACACTAAGCAATGACACCAAAGAGGCAGAGAGAGGCCATGTGACATGGAAGGTGAATGCAATGACCCCTTAGCAAGCAATCTCTGCTTCATGTACTTCCAAACAAGTTTGGCTTTTCTTCTAGTTAAAAAAGGGAATTGATAATGTCTTTGTAAGAATAGTAATTGGGGTTTGTTAAGATAAAAAAAAGTCTGACCAAGGTTCCAGTTTCCTGTGCATTTCCTATGAAAAGGCCAGTGATGTGCCAGCAGTGCTTCTGAAAGACAGGTGCTGAATTGCCAAGGGACTCTCGAGGTCACTCTGGGCACTGGAACTCTCTCTTGTGTGTGTGTGTGGTGTGTGTGTGTGTGTGTGTGTGTGTGTGTGTACAGGGCAATGCAATATGCCAGATCAGGGCTTCACACAGGAAAAGTTGCTCCTTCCAATTAGCTGTGGGTCATGTCCTGTCATGAGGGTTCCCCATAGCATGCCGTGGTCACTGTTCTCAGTGACCCAGCCCCAGTGTCACCAGCCAATGCTGCTTGTGGAGACTCATCAGTTGCAGAAGAAGGATAATGTCCCCAGGGTCCGGGGCTCTGCTTCCCTAAGGATGCTGGCGGGCCGGATATAAGCGAAGGCAGCAGTGTGCCCAGCGCCAGTAGAGGAATGTGCCTGCAGCTTCGAGCCTGGCTCCCGCCTCGATCCTGCTCTTTCTTCCTACTGACGTTATATGGCAAAGAAGGGCTCTGAGACTGAAAAGTCGAGACAGCTGTGTGGTGGGTCAGGACTCTGGAACTGGGGAAACACCAGATACTCAGTAATTTTCTACCATATCAAAGGCAAACCAGGAAATTGGTTGGGGCTGGAGAGAGGATTTGTCTACGCTCAGGGAACAGGGTCTAAAATCAACACTGAGCTTCTGTGGGCCTCGATATTCACTGGTGCAGGACCCTGAAATTCTGCTGAGTCTGTGGAGGCAAAGCTGCTGGTGTGAGACACTCAGCCATGCAGACCTGGGCCCAGCCAATTTTCCCACTCCAAAGCATAAGTGTCCTAGCAGGCAGGGCTGACTCAAGCCTCTTTGATTTTGCCACTGACTAGAATCTACACTGATCAAGAAGGTGAGAGAATGTCTTGATGTCAACAGTACTTTCAGAGCCAAGACTCCAGTCAGACAATGCCTCTGGGTAACGCAGCTGCTAACATACTATATGAAGTCTGGCCATTGTCTTACTAGAATCTCGGGGCTGGGATAATTTATTTTAATGACACATTTTCTTTGTCTCCCCAGTGTGAAGCTGGATCAGTTCTCTGCTGACAGAGGGGCTCTGCAGGGTTCACCTACCTAGGCTGCCCCTACCAGGTGATGGAGAGCGGCTGGGGTCAGGTTCTGGCTAAGTTCCGCAAGTTTCTCAGAGCTGTATGCTTGGGCTCCCTGACTGTCAGAGATGGCCCCTTTGCAAATGCCTGATGCTCATGTCCAGTATCAGGCATTGAGGGAGACTCTCTTCGGCCTCTGGGGACCCTTGATGTGACCCCTTTCTCTGGTAAGTGATATACTTTATTTTTTTGGGTGCAGAGAGGGGAGACTGTTTTGTGAATGATATCCTGGATTTCTATGACCCCTTTCTGTGCCTCTGGAAACCTCATAGGATAAGTCTAGTATATAAACCCCAAAAGGATGTACCAAGTTGAGGGACAATTGGAGAGGCCTGGAAGGGCTTAAGCTGATTCTGCCTGACAGGTGTAGGCTGCTGTCCCAGGGCTATGTGTCTGCTTCGACCTTGTCTTCGCACATGCATAGTACCTGGACTTTGGTCAAAGACTTTCTCTGGACTGAAACCTCCTCTCAGCATGCTTTCCCAGATAAGGGGCCTAAAGTTTCTATTTCTATCCTTCCTGCCAGGGATTACAGGGAATCTAGAGCCAGCTGGACAGTAGTCAGGTGCATGCCACCGAGAATCGCAACTGACAAGACTATGCTGGCTCTGTCATCCATCACTACGGGACACTGTCAGATTCACTGACTCACTTCTGCTGTTGAGGCATGCAAATGGGAAACACATGCAAAGCTTGATCAGTGTCGCTATTACCGCAGCCTTTTGCCCTACAGAAGAGAAAGGGGAGGGAGGGTCATCCTGAGGGCAGTTAGGGAAGGTGCCAGAGAACAGAGATGGGGAAAAAGACAGAAACACCTTATTTCCTCTTGACCTATGACTTGAGGTGGCCCAATAGTGCTGCTGCTACACTCTCCTGCCCTTGAGCACAGTCAGTAGATCAGCGGAGGGGAACTAATTGGCACATTGCTCTGGCTGTTCTCTTCTGTATGCTGAGAAAGAAGAAACTCCTCAGTGCCAGTGAAGTGACAGTGGCTTTCAGTGATGGGCATATGTACAGTCTCCTTATGGGGCTATAGGATTCTGCCTTGCACATGAAAAAAGTCAGGGATTCAGCTTAGGACATGAGTGAACAGAGCCAGTGAGCCTGCATGCCTGAGGGATGATTTCTAACAGGATTAGAAGCACAGTGTTGTCAGGACTGAAAGTTGCTGGTATGTGAATACACAGTCTATGTTACAGCCCCAGGACATGATCCAACCAGTTTATTTGTCTTAGCATTATATTAGCTTGACTGGACCCAAACTGAACAGCTTTTTAATGTGTGTCTGCATGATTGCAGCAGGTCGTTGTGAAGGGAATTTGGATTATGACTAAGTAGATGCACTTTGTCAGATGTTCGAGGCTCAGTCGCTCTTTTGGGCTGAGTTTTAGGTTATTCCTCTAAGACATAAGGCTGTAGTATTAAACTACGACCAGAAAATCTTGGCACTTTGCTCCTACCTGATATCCAGGAAGTGCCGCTGATGTGAGAGAATAAATGAGCTGCGGGTGGGGTGGACAGAAGATGAGAGCCCACGGTCCCTGGCGTCATGGTGTCGACCGAAAATGGACTTAAAGAATCTCATTACTTTTAGTCCAATTTACATAAGGAATGATTATTCTAGGACAATGCCAAATTTGGGAGTCATTTATAAATATTTATAATATAGCAACCCTTCTTAAAATGGGCTGATGCAATTGAGCCTCAGCTGTTCTATTTCTCATGCCCTCTCCTCTCGGGCCCTTCCAATATTTGCTCTAACGTTGACTGATGTATGCACATTCTCTCCCAAAAAACCAGGGAAATTCTCAGTGGAGAAAGTGATGGAGGCCTATAATCTCAGCACTGTGACTCAGTTTTACCCTGATAGGGCTCTGATCTCCCTAGGGTGCGCTACCCTCTCTTTTGTAGTCTTCACTGTCATCTATCAGGTCACCTGCTGGGCAACTGGGCCATATTCTCTTGGCCATTGTGGCAGAGAGAAAGTTACACACCCCCATGTACTTCTTCCCCTGGCCAATCTGTCCATCTTGGATATTTCCTTTCCTTCTGCTACTGTCCCCAAGATGCTGGACAACCTCCTGATGGAGCAGCACGGCATTTCCTACCTAGGCTATGCCGTAAGCTTTTACTTTCTGGTGGCTCCGGCAGGACGGAAGTCTTCCTAGCTGTCATGGCATATGACAGGTAATGTAGCCATCTGCTTCCCTCCGCTACAGTCTCATCATGACCAAAGCTCGCTGTGTGTAGCTGACGGCTGCCACCCCTGGGCGGTTTCTCAACTCCCTCCTGCACACAGTGCCTACCTCTCCTAGCCTGTCTTTCTGCAAGTCCACCCAAGTCAACCAGTACTACTGTGACATTCCCGGTAGTGGCCCCTGGCATGTTCGTCCCACCTACGTGGCTGAAATAGTGTTACTTGTGGCTGGGGAGTCCTAGGGATTGGGGCATACCTGATAACCTTTGTTTCATACGCCTACATCATCTCCACTATCCTTAAGATCCAGTCTGTGGAGGGAAAGCTGCGAAAGCTTCTCCACCTGTGCCTCCCACCTTCTGGTGGTCTTTCTCTTCTATGGAGCCACCATTTTTACTTATGTACACCCTAATTCGAGCCAGAGCTCCCAGGCCAGGGGCAGGCTCATCTCTATGCTATATGGCGTTATCACCCCATGCTGAACCCCATGATCTACAGCCTGAGGAACACGGAGGTGAAGAACGCACTCAGGAAAGTCCTGTGTGGAAGAGCATCATAGCTCACCTGTGTCACCTGTGTCGGGTCTCCTGAGTGACATTTGAGGGCTTCGTGGAGATTAACTGGTGTCCAATAGACAGGACAATGCCATGGAAAGTGAGGAACTTAACTCTGACCTGGGCCCTGTCCTGTGTGTGTCTGGCCCAGATCATCCACCTTTCACTCATCACACTGAAATCTGACCCTTAGCAACTTGTTCTAGATTTCTCTCTCCCTTCTACCCTGTTATTGACTGTGCAACATCTGTGTCTTTCTTTAGTTTTTTCTTTTTCATTTGAAACACTGTGAGGCACACAGAAAGTTGTTCACGATTGGGTTTCGGTCATATAATGTCCAACTCCCATCCCTTCCCTATCCTACACTTCTCCACCCACCAATGTCTCCAGTTTCCTATTCTGCCCACTGCCTGCTTCTATACAGACTCTCTCTTATCTCTTCCCTCTCTCTCTTCCTCTCTCTCTCTGTCTCTCTCTCCTTTTAGACATTGTGGTTTGCAATACTGTTACTGAGGACTATCATGAAAACTCCTGCATCTTATGTCACAGGAGGCAGGCAAGAGCACATGGCTTTGTTAAGGGCAATATTCTGTGATCTGAATAGATGTGACAGGAGGCACCCAGGTATCCCTTTCCTGTACCCACACAATTCCAAGGTTCACTTGGTGCATCCCCTTACTGTTCTTATGGGGGCATTTGTGCATTGCTGGTATGGCGCCTGCAGTCTTCAATAACCCCATTGCCATCGGGTCTTCTTGAGGGGACATGTCTCAGATAATCCCTCTCCATAGCTGCTTGGGCCAAACCTGAATAGTTGTCTTTGATTTTTCTCCTTGCTTCTTCTGCTCATTATTATTATTATTATTATTATCATCATCATCATTATTATTGTTGTTATTATTAACCCTAAAACCTAGACTTACTAGTTTTTCTTGTTACAAATTGGAAATTTTTTTCTGTCAGGAAACAAACAACTTTTTGATTTAGTTTTACTCTTTTTTAGATTATGCTTCTCCTCTTATTTTTTGTTTCCTTCAATAACTTAAGGCTTATATTATTTATTTTTTCTGGTTCATTGTCAAAGTAAATCTATTTTGATGTTGCTCTTTCATTCTTCACAGTAGGATTTATAATAGGTAATGTACATCTTAGAGCTATGGTTTGCTACAGCTTATAGGCTTTGTCATATCATGGTTTTTATTTAACTCGAGATAAAAAATTAATTATCCAAGGTTGATTGTGATTAGAATGATTGGATACTCAAGGAATATTTTACAGGATTTCCGACATCTTTGTATTTTCTGACTTTCCTTTGTTACTGCTAACTATCACCTGGCAGTGCTGAGGGGCTAGTTCCTGACTCAGGATCTTTGTTTTAAGACTGGTGGACCCTTTAGGATACTGGGAATGGAACCTGGGTTACAAGACCATGGTCCCAACATGCAGGGCACTTGCCTCACCCCCAGACCCGCTCCTGTTGATCTTTATGCCTTGTGTTTACTTCTGTAGTTTGATGGCCTGAAGATGTTTTATCTGTTTATAGTTGGTTTCAGCTAAAGTCAATTTCTTCTGGAATTCTGCTTGGAAATAAAACTTAATAAGAAGTAGGTTTAGAAATAACTTCCCTGTCTCCTGGTTGAGCCAGTTAAATAAAGCAATCCCTTGAAAAGGATCATGTCTGAGTATGATTATTCTGCTTTAAAATAATATTTAGGGGGCAGAGAGATAGTACTGTGGGTAAGGCATTTGCCTTGCATGTGGTCCATCCAGTTTCATTCCCCCCAACACCTCATAT
>JAJIBD010005661.1:0-168192 GCA_021461705.1 Cryptotis parvus | reverse complement strand
TGTGTTAGTTTCATGTGCTCACACATGCTCTCTTGTATGAGACACCATTCCTGTTAGTGGCATATCTTTTCATAAGTTCCTGGCATGAATGAAGATTGTAATTTACACATTTCTCCACAATGAGGATGTAGAATAAAAGAGGTACTACTTATGCTGCTCACAAGAGCTGAAGAATGAGAACCAGAGCATTAGATTGACTACCAGTCTGATGAAAGACTAACATAGGATTTATGAGGTCACACCTGGTGACCAACATGACTGACAGACCCTCTAAAAAGTAGCAACGCTCATTAGCAACAGTGATCTTTAAAGATCCTTGATCACAACTTTATTGTGATGGATGCAGTAATGGATACAGAGGTGAGTCTGGCACTCCACTCTCCTAAGTTCTTTTCACTGACATGTAAGTGTTTTGAGGAAGCCCCCCTACCCCCGGGTCCTCAGGTTTTCTTCTGTTTCCTTAAATGACTGATTTAAAGGAATATTTTTTCCTGAAGGTTTCTTTTTAAATATGAACAGGCAAGATCACCAGAAAAACTAAGAAATTAAATTTTAGGGGCAGTGATATGGCTTAAGTGGTAGCACACAGGTCTTACGTATGTGACAGCCTAGGTTTTATTTTAGATAATGTATGTCACACACACCCCCACTGACACCCCCAATAGCATCCAGGTGTGGTCACACAGTAGCAAAAAAAATAAATATAATAATTAAATTTTAAGAAATCTTAAGCCTGAAATAAAATAAGTTACTTCCTTTTCTTTTTCTTTTCTTTTTTCTTTCTTTTTTTTCTTTTTCTTTTTTTTTTTTTTTTTTTTTGCTTTTTGGGTCACACCCAGCAATGCTCTGGGGTTACTCCTGGTTCTGCACTCAGGATTTACTCCTGTCGGTGCTCATATGGGATGCCAGGGATCGAATCCAGGTCTGTCGTGTGCAAGGCAAACACCTAACCTGCTGTATTATCATCGTTCTGGCTCCCTCTTTCTTTCTCCCTTTCTCTCTCTCTCTCTCTCTCTCTTTCTTTCCTTCCTTCTTTCTTTCTTTCTTTCTTTCTTTCTTTCTTTTTTTCTTCCTTCTTTCTCTCCTTTCTTTCTTCCTTTCTTCTTCCCTCCCCTTCCTTCCTTCCTTCCTTCCTTCCTTCCTTCCTTCCATCCTTCCTTCCTTTCTTTCTTTCTTTCTTTCTTTCTTTCTTTCTTTCTTTCTTTCTTTCTTTCTTTCTTTCTTTCTTTCTTTCTTTCTTTCTTTCTTTCTTTTCTTTCTTTCTTTCTTTCTTTCTTTCTTTCTTTTCTTTCTTTTCTGTCTGTCTGTCTGTCTGTCTTCCTTCCTTCCTTCCTTCTTTCCTTTCTTTCCTTCCTTTCTCTCTCTCTTTCTTTCTGTCTGTCTGTCTCTTTCTCCCTTTCTCTCTCTTTTTCTTTCTTTCTCTCTGTTTTCCTTTCTTTCTTTCCTTTCTTTCTTTCTTTGTTTTGGGGGCCATACCCAATGGTGCTCAGGGATCACTCCTGAGGATGCTTATCAGGACCATATGTGGTGCCACACAGATCAAGCTGGAGTTGGAATATTTCTCTGGCCTAAAATAAGCTATTTCTTAAAGCTAGTTAACATGACAGAGCAATTCATAAACTAACAACAAAAATAAAAAGCTATAGACTTAAGATATCTCCCTTCTCTGATAAATTTTATTCAAAAAATGATTTATTGCATATCTCATATGATCCATAAATAATTCTAATAGTTAGGTTAAAAGGCAGTATAATAAAAGTAATGGAGGGGCCAGGGAGATACCTCGATGGTGAAGGTACCTCAGTGGTGCAGTACCTGCCCAGTATTTAAGTGCACAAGCACCACCAGAGAGAATCCCTATAAAGGAGGCCCATCACTGCCAGGAAGAAACTTGGAATTCTTCTGGTGGGGATGACATTTTTTACAAATGATAAGGAGATAGATGCTATTTTTTAAATCTAAAGGGAATTGTGGAGGTCTTAATTATTTGTTCTCTTTTCTGGTTCTTATTCTTGGTGTCACACCTAATAATACAGTGGGATACTTCTGGCTGAGCTCAGGGATATCTCCTGGTAGTGCCTGGGGGACCATATGGCGCTGAGGATCAAAACCTGGCATCCTGCAAGGCAATACACACACTCTAGACCATGGCGTCTAAGTCTTGGTTAAATCCCTCTGGTCTAAGTCTTGATCAATCCTAAACAGAGTTCTGAGGACCTCACTGTGAAAACACTCACCAGATACCTGAGGGGAGAGTGGGGTGACAGTGCAGAAGAAAGGGGACATGTCTTTGTGGTCAGTAGAGGGAGCAGCCAGGGTAGACATCCTGAGGCAGGAGAGTGCGGAAACATCATGTTCCAGGAACCGCACAGAGGCCACTGGAGGGAGAGCTGGATTGGGAGGAAGCTGTGTCAGGCGAGGAGGAGGTGGTAAAGAAACCAGCAGGGGGCCTTGTCTGTCTCCGCCTTGTGTTCAGCAATACCTGGTGTTGCTGACCCTCATGAATGGCCAAGAGCAAATGCTCACCATTGTGCTTAGGTCCACTGGCCCATGCATTGTTTAAGACCTAATGCAGCAAATTGGTCTTGTTTGTTAAGCTCTTTGATGGGATCACACTAAGATATGCTCAGGAGTTACTTCTGGCTCTGCACTGAGGGATCACTCCTGGCAGGCTCAGAGGACCTGGGTTTGCTATGTGTAAGGCAAACTCCCTACCTGCTATTCTATCGCTCCTGCCCCAAACTGGTCTTTTAATGTTCCACTTTATGTCACAGATGAGGACACAGAACTTCCAAGTCCTAAAATGCAGGAACTTCCCCTTAAGCTTTGCCTTTAAACTTTAGACTATAATTTAGTTTAAGAAAGGACACTCTTGCCTTATTTTAACGCCACACCTGGAAAACAGAATTCTCCCATTCCCCTGGAAAACAGAATTCTCCATTCCTAGCACTTTCCAAATCGACTAATTTGGGGGAGCAAAGGTCTTCCACTCCACTACTGTACTTAGATATGACTTCACGTGGTCAGGCTTGTGTAATCTTCACGAATTAAGACTAAGTCTCTCCTTAAGTGATAAACTCTAAATATCTGCAGGGCTAGCCATAATGTGTAAAATAAGAGGGAGAGAGATGCAGAGACAGTGAGAGAGATAGAGAGAGAAAGAGAGGAAAACTGGGGTACCTGCTATTAAGGCGGGTGGGGGAGCGGGAAGGGGAGGGTACATTGGTGGTGGAAATGGGGCACGTGGAGGGATGGGTTCTGGAATACTGTATTACCAAGAACCAATTATGAACACCTTTGTAATTGTGTGTTTCACGGTGGTATAATAAAAAAAAAAAAAAAAAAAACGTACACAGATGTATGAAAAAAAAAAGACTAAGTCTCTCTCTGTAAACACAATTCAACAGGGAGCTTTTCACAGGAAGGATACACAGAGCTTTTCATGACGTGTGTGTATGTGTGTGTGTGTGTCTGTCTGTCTGTCTGTTTTACTGTGTAGATACAATCACTTGTATCATTTGTCTTTCCATTGTTTATCAATTTGCTCGAAGCGGGCACTAGTAACATCTCCATATGTTCTGTCACAAGCAAGTGTAACCCAAGGGCATCTGCTTGCTCCAGGAACACGAAGAGCCTAGAACCATTCCTTCAGGTCATGGGAATGAGGTCCATAATTGTTACTGATTTTTGCCATATCATATACAACACAGGTAGCTTGCCAGGCTCTACTGTGTAGGTGGTACACTCTCAGTAGTAGGCTCTCATCTCGAGCTTTACTGATGAACCTCAACAGGGAGAGATCAGCTTTTCTCTTGAGTGGAGCTCGGAGGAACTGTGGAGTTCGGATGTTGAAAATGACTGACCTCATGGTGTGGGGGGTTATACACACAAGACCAGCCTATCACAGCGCAGCTCATCGAGATCCACCCTGCTGCAGTCTTTTTTAAATCCGGTTCAGGTATGTTGATCCAGAGACTCACAGACATGGGGCAGAGCTGTTACTGACTCTCCCTGTGCCCAGCCGCTCATAAGGCGCCCAGGAGTGATGGTGGGTTCTAGCCCTGGCCCGCCACCCCAGCAGAGCCTTGCAACAAGCCAGATGTCCCCCCACTCCATGAGGGCCTCCATTCTCCACATCCGACTTCCCTCTTGTCAGAACTCCACCCAGCAGACCAGCCTATCACATCCCGGCTCGGTTCATCAATAAATGCTGGTTTTATAGATGACTACAAGAGTATGCTACCCGCATGGCAGAGCCTGGCAAGCTACCTGTGTTGTATTTGATATGCCAAATACCAGTAACAATTTTAGACTTCATTTCCATGACATGATGGAGTGGTTTGAGGCTCTTTATGTTCCTGGAGCAAGCAGGTGTCCTTGGGCTCTACTTGCATGAGACCGGACATATGGAGATGTTACTGGTGCCCGCTCGAACCAATCGATAATGAATGGGAAGACAATGATACAGTGATATATATGTGTGTGTGTGTATGTGTGTGTTGTGTTGTGTGTATGTATATACATACATATATACATATATATGTATGCATGTGTTTATATATATACATATATATGTATATATAAACATGTATATATATGTATATATATGTATATATATATGTAAATATATACACACACAACACATATTTTTAAAAATTAGAAAAGAACCAGAAAGGGAAAACGTCTCTTCTGGAGAACACTAATCATTATGCTTTAGAAAAAATGTACTAGATTTGAAAGTTTTATGAAACAAATAAACATAGAATTTAAGTTTCCTAAGTGAGCATTCAAATCTACCCCATCGTGTAGTTTCAACAAACCAGGAAAATAAAAACAAATGACTTGGGTTTATAAGGCAATGAAGAAAATTCTAAAAAATACCAATTCAAGGTTCAAAGAGCCAGAGTTCATGCCATGTGCCTCCTCGGCCTCAGGTTCCATTTCTGGTGCTATATGCACCCCCCACCCTCACTGCCCAGCCACTCTGGGGTGACACCAGTGGCTCGTATGACTAGGCTGGACATTGCTGGGAGTGGCTCTGGGACCTCCTGACTATTTCTTGGGAGGCTTTATGCAACTTATGAGAAACTTAAGTGAATAACCTTTTGTACTTTGACTTTTTGTGACTTTATGTAACATATGACTCTAGGGACCTTGCGACTCCTCAGGTTCCTCCTTTGATTTAACATTGGAAATTAGACTCCCACTTGGAACTAGTGTCAGTATGGTCAAGAACCTCTTAGGGCACATCGGTCCTGATGAAGAATGCCTGTTTTCATTGCAGTTCAGCAAAGAGCACCATCGCCACGTCTGCAGCTTGCCAGTGATGTGCCTGGCACAAATCACAGCCTCTCTCAGCCTGTGTCCCTTTCTATAGTTTAAACTGTTGTAATGGGGTGGGGGCTGGAGTGATAGTACAGTGGGTAGGGCATCTACTTTGCATGCAACCAACTTGGGTTTTATTCCCGTCTCCCTTTCTGGTCCCCCAAGCACTGCCAGGAGTAATTTCCGAGTGAAGGCCCAGGAGTAGCTCCTAAACACCACCAGGTGTGACCCAAAAAGCTTGTATCACTTGTATCACTGGTCTTCCGTTGTTCATGGATTTGCTCCAGCAGGCACCAGTAACATCTTCATATATCCCTTTTGCATGCTAGTGTAGCCCAAGGGCATCTGCTTACTCTAGGAATATGAAGAGCCTCAAACCATCCGTTCAGGTTATAGGAATGAGGTCTATAATAGTTACTGTTTTTGCAAATCAAATACGACATGGGTAGCTCGCTAGGTTCTGCCATGCGGGTGGGATACTTTCAATGTATCCCAACAGTATATATGTATAATATATATATGTTATATATATATATAATATATTATATATATTATATATATATTATAATATATTATATATATTATACATACACATATATTATATATATGTTGGTCACTATAGATATAGATATATAGATATATAGATACATAGATATATAGATATATATAGGTATATAGTTTTTGGGTCACACCCGCGATGCTCAGGGGTTACTCCTGGCTCTGCACTCAGGAACTACTCCTGGTAGTGCACAGGAGATCATATAGGATATGGGGATTGAACCTGGGTCAGCTGTGTGCAAGGCAAATGCCCTACCCTGGGCTATCGCTCTGGCCTGGTTAACTGTGTATTTTATTTGGAGATGTATCCGTTCAAGTTTTCTTGCCATTATTTGATGAGGTTGTTTATTTTCATTGCACTTGAGTTTTTTTCTTTTTTTTTCTATATCTTGGATATTACCTCTTTGTCAAATGTGTGGTTTCACATGTTTTTCCCAGTGAGTGGATATTTCCAATTGTCAGTTTGTTGTAATAAGGGTTTCTTGTGCTGGACAGACCTTTCTGTTTTTAATTATTGGTTTTAGATTATCAGTTGTTTATTTTTGAAGTTGTAGGGAATCATACATGCAACTCCGGGTCTCACAGATACAAGATTAAGTGCTTTACCACCGAGTCACATAGCCAAAAAAAGCAGAGTAATAATAAATGAGCAAATAAATAAAATTTTAAAAAGAGAATGTTTTGATGTGTCAGAGAGATAATCCAGGAGGTAAGGTGCATGCATTGTATGCATTATATGCAGCTGACCCCAATTCAATCCCCAGCACCACTGAAGTCCCCAACCACTAGTAGGAGCAACCCCTGAGCAAGAAGTCAAGAGAAAGCCCTGAGCACCATTGGGTGTGGCCCCCAAATCAATGAACCAATAATTACAAAAGAGAGAGAGAAAGAAAGAGAGAGAGAGAGAGAAAAGAGAGAGAGAGAGAGATAAAGAGCCTGCCATAGAGGCAAGCAAGGGGAGGAGGGAGGGAAACAGGGACATTGGTGGTGGGAAATGGGCACTGGTGGAGGGATGGGTGCTGGAACACTGTAAAACTGAAAACTAAACAAACATGAGCATCTTTGTAATTGTATAGCTCATGGTGGTATAATAAAATATTAAAAAACTAAATAAATAAAAAATTTTAAAAATTAAAAAAAATACAATTAAAATAAAATAATGTGAGATCATGGGACAATTAAATGAAATGGCTCTGGCATCTAGTAATATTTCTATAATAATTTCTGCTCTTTTGAAGAAATTATATTATAGGAAGGACACTCTCTTCCCACCCCACTTCTCCCAAATTTATTGAGCTATAATTAACCTTAAATATTGTGTAACTTTTAGGTATATATTGCAATGATTTGATCCATGTATATATAAGAAAAAATAATCATAATATACAATTGCCTCACATAGGGTGTGTGTGTGTGTGTGTGTGTGTGTGTGTGTGTGTGTGTGTGTGTGTGTTGAGATCTAGTCTCTTGGCAACTCTGAATACACATTCCAGTATTGTTGACTATAATCACCACACTATACATTATATCTCCAGGATTTATTGTTTATAACTGCTAGATTGGACTCTTTGACCACCATATTTACGAGTTATCCACCATCTCCAAATCTGACAACAAATATTCTACTCTTTTTAACTAGCCTGGCTTTTTAAAAAATTTTGTATATAAGATACAGGATATTTGCCCTCATCTGATTTATTTCGGTAAACATAATGTCCTGAATATTGAACCCTGCTGTCACAGATGGTCGGAGTGACTTTTTACTGATGATACGCTCTATTGTGTATATGTGCTCATCTTTATCCATTCACCCATCAGGGACACTCAAGTTGTTTCCATATCATAGTAATTGTAAAAAATGCTTGAAGGCACATAAGAATCCAGCTATTGCAAAGATACCTGAGCAGATTTTATTTTCTTATTTTCTGTGTAATACCTGACATGTAATAGTCTCCTGTTTCTAATCTCTTTTAATTTGACAAGATCATTGATTGTAGAGCCTGCTCTTATAATCAGATAGGACTCTGTAGATGGTTGGTTATGTAATGCTGATAAATTAGGAAACATTACCTCTTGGCAATAAGCTCTAACCTCAAACAAACACAACCTCTCAACAAGCAACATTGCTGTTAGAGGTTTTCCCAGTGGCTGGCCAGTTCGGGAAGCCAACAGTGTCCCGGAACCCCATCATCTGAGGTCTGGGCCGCACACCACAGCTCACCTGATTTGGGTGGGGCTCCACTCAGGGCCTCCAGTGCCCTGTTCTGTAGCAGCACCCCCACCGCACTGGTTACAGTTGGCGCTTTGGGGTCACTCATCTGAGCTCTACCCTACAGAGAGAGAAGGAGACACGTAGAGGATATCTCTGCAGCTGCTGGAAGCAACCCTGAGCACAGAGCCTGGAGGCAGATAACAGTGTTATCTCCTTAGGATAATTGAGGAGATAGCAGTGTTTCCTCTTACAGTAGCAGGCTGAAACTGTCCCCCCAGCCCACTCAGAACCAGAAAAAGGGCGCAAGCAAGCCTTGTTCCTGAGGGAAGCCTCGTCCCCATGGTCTCGACTGACGTACCCTGTCATGTCTGGGATCTGGAATTTTTGTACCTATAATCGGGCCCTTGTAGGAGGGATGATGTACTTAATCCCATAAAATGAGTTTTATAGAGACAGAAGAAGCCACTTAATGTCACAAAGGGTAGATGTGGGACATTTTGGTTTTTCACGACACTTGAAGATGATTTTGTTTTTCAATATGCAAATGGAGAAAGAAATCAGACATTGGCAAGGCAGCAGAGTGATGGGCGCGGAATTCCAGCAGCCCTGTACTTCTCCCCTCTCCTGCTGAGTCGCTAAAGGACTGTAGGAATCCAGAATAAGGACCGAATGTGCCTTAGGAGTTTCTTTTCACCTGGCCACCCATTCCAACTCTGCTTCCATGGAAACGACAGTAGAGAAATGCTGATATTCTGAGGGTTTTCACTTTCGAGCAACGGCTGCTACCAGATTACAGCAAGCCGCTCATCCCCAGACACTCTGAGCTATTTTCAGAGGCCCATCTTGGTCTTTTTTGGGGTAAGGGTATAACACATTTTTAAAGTTTTGATTATGTTGAAAAGAGAAACACATTTAGCCATGCTGTTAACAGCCCTTCAAAAATGGAGCCCCTTGCCCACCCCCACTTTTTTTTTGGTCCCATTTCTGAACAAGCTTCACTATTAAGGCAAGACCACAGCCTGTCGATGCAGGCGCAAGAACTGCCCTTCACATACACTTGGCAGTGAGTCTCCTCGGAAAGCAAGTTATTCAGAGAGCAAGCCATTATTCTTGTGTCCCCAATCACCACTTAGCTCTGGAAAACAAGGAGGGGAACGGGGCCAAGTCATTGGTTACACTCAAGACAGCCAGCTGGCCGTCTTCAGGACTACAAAGCCCTTCCTCTGGCTGCTTCTCCTGGATCCCCGTGGCCCGCTCACGCCAGCTAACTTCACGGAACAGTTAGAACCACCATCTGAAGAAATGAAATACACCCTTTCCCGCTTTCAAAGCATAGGAAGGGTCATATATAGAAAACCTTTCCAAATTGAAGTTGAATTCAAGCCCAAACTTGACAGCTTTCCACCCCCTCCCCCAAGTGCCCTCCACCCCGCTCCCCCAACTGGACTGCCTGTCTCACTGAAAGGGACAGGAAGGGAAGAAAAAGGGTGGGGGGGTCACGGGAAGAGGAAAGCAGGAGAGCCATGTGTGAAGCACGTCTTCACTCGGGTCTTTATATGCTTAATGATTCCTTCCCAGATACCTCCACCAGTTTCAAAAGTTCCAAATTGGTCTCAAAGTCCTTGTCTATGTTTGCATACTGATGAAAGAGAAAAATAAACTGCATTTTACATCATTTTTGATAGTTTTAACTTATAATCAAACCTCGACTGTGGATTGCAGAATCCAGGCTCTTTCCACATGCTGTTGCTTCCAACAGTATTCCAGGTGAGGGGATTCAATCTGGACGCCTATGTTTATCCCCACCGCCCACCACAAGACACCGCTCTCCTCCCTCCCTCACCATCTTCCGTGATGGATGTACATGGCATCGTTAATGCTCCACCTGGGCATCTCTGGAGCTGAACACCCCCACGGCCACCCTGATGACCTTCTCCCCGTTATCCACAGTCAGCTTGGAGGTCCTATCGCATCTTTCTCAATGCCCTTCCATTCACACTTGGCACCCTTTGGACCCTGATCTTGGGGCTCTCCTCCCCCCTGCAGCTGTGACTCTGAACCAACTTCCTGCCTGTTCATCTTGAACACCAACGGTCAGGGGCTCTTTCCAAAAGTCTGATTCTGTATTAGGCCAGCCTAGACTGTTCAAGCTGTCCACACTGCAAACGGGGCAACACACCAAGTCAAGAGGAAGACAACAGGTAGACAACAGGAAGGACACACAGAGTCTGCAGAGAGAAGAGAAACCCGGAAGATGTAGGAAGACGAAAAGAGATAAAAGATGGAAGAATTTCCTGGGTTCCTGGGGATTAGCCGGTTCCCGGGCCCAGATTCTCTTGTGCCCTGAATATAGAGAGACTGACTGGTTTTCTCTTTTCCTCCCTCTCTGCATGGGCTTGAGTTATGACTGCCCTCCCTGCCTGCCTCATTCCCAGGCACTCTCTCCCAGGCACTTGAAGTTTCAGCCTTGAGATTGGGTTCCTTGGGTCATAAGCTGGGCATTTTGTACCGACTGTCCTTCCCAACTCCAGCTCTGAGCTAGTGAACTCATTTGATAATTGGGGGAAACATTTGCCCCATGAGTCACGATGGTTTCTCCCTTCCTCCCAGCAAGTCCTCCTACAGACGACGTGGAACTCATTCTGAACATGCTATGTGCTCTTCCATATTTAGGCTAATGCAGTCTTGTCTTGGTGTCTAAGCCATGTTTATGAAACAAACAGTTTTTATGCTAGACTCTAATGTGTGGACCTGGAACCTTGGC
Organism: Cryptotis parvus; assembly: GCA_021461705.1. Lineage (NCBI taxonomy): Eukaryota > Metazoa > Chordata > Mammalia > Eulipotyphla > Soricidae > Cryptotis > Cryptotis parvus. The sequence goes on along the minus strand of JAJIBD010005661.1, from coordinate 157,333 downwards.
TGTGCAAAGATCCTTGCTGGATCAATTACATCTGCATTTGGAAATCTACTTTCCTTAGTCAGGTTTTCATATTTCCAATTTGTACCTATTTGTGATAGCTGCTTTCAGTCATCCTCTTCATTTGCGGATTCTGTGGTTTTCAATAAAATTTTGAAGACTTCTCAAGAAGCAAAGCGCATGAATTCCAGGACCTCTTCCTTAAGACCATTTCCCTGGCCCCAGAGCAGGCCACTTCCAGTTCATAATTCTTTCCTGGGTGACTTAATCCTACTTGTTCATCAATGATTTAACCACCAATGCGTAAATGCTGTTCTACCACAGTGCAACAGTTTTTAAAAATTTTTACCATAGTTGTCTAGTTTGCCTTAGTACTATAGAAACATGACTAATATATTTTGGTCTTCCTCCTAAGAGGCTTTGGACACTATCAAATTTTTTTTCTACAACACCTAATGTGATCTTTTTTTGCTGGAAATCATTACTTAACAGAAGCAAATTCGAGAAGGATGAGGAAGAAAATACTGAAAGTTTCAGCAGCCTGGAAGATTCCACCGGATGCTCCCAGGCATGCAGAAATACAGAAGCAATACCTGGGGGAAGAGATTTACCTGAGCTCGGGATGCCAACTTGGCTGCTGTCAGGGCTGAATCAAAGACTCGGCGTGAAGACTGACCCTTGCAGAAACTGACGTGTTGACTAGCGGCAGTTTCGTTGAACCTCCGCATACAGTAAGGGCACTGAATGTAATCTGGATGCAAGAACAAAGGCAATCAACGGGTGGAAAATAATGCTGAAGGGAGTCTATGAAATGAAATAAATAGCATATAAATGTGGCTTCGTTATGAAAGAATATGATTTCAGATTCTGATTGGGGACAGATTCAGCCAGAGGGGGAGGAGGCACAGAAAAGGCCCAAATAAAAGACATGACTCACGGGGTGAAGGTGGGGTTCATTGCCTGTTGCATTTAGGGTAGTGCCCTTAAAATCACTGCATGGGCACTTTAGAGACTGGATTATACCCAGGAATTTTTCAGTTAAACGCGATATTGAATCCATGCTTAGATAAAGAAAGAAGTTGGGCTTAATAGAATGTTAGTGTTCGTGATCCTGAAGACCACAGAGGACTCAGATGCTTGGGTGGTGGCACTGGATGGGACAGAAGGCAGTAGAGATTATGAAGCTAGAAAGGAAGTTTCAAAATGGGGGCTTGGGGACAGGCTCAGAAGCCAACTACAGTGGCAGAAATAATAGTGGCAGCTAGGTTGTTTGCACGGAACACCACCATGAACAGTAAGACCTCACTGAGTGGCATAAGTTCTTGCAAAATTTGACTTTAAAAAAAAAATGATGTCAGGGGGCCAAAGCAATAGCACAGAGGGGAGGGTGTTTGCCTTGCACGCGGCTGACCCAAGTTCAATCCCCGGCACCCCATATGGTCCCCAAGCACTGCCAGGAGTAATTCCTGAGTGCAGAGCCAGGTGTAACCCCTGAGCATCGCCGGGTGTGACCCAAAATGAAAAAAAAAATGTCAAATGAAAGCGGGACCTCAAATAGCATAATTTCTTTCAACAGGGGCCACAATTGTTGTCACCAATGTGAGAGCCAAATTATATCATTCAAGGATCTATTGTACTTAAGCAGTGGGTAGTAAAAAGGATAAAAGTCTGGGTGGAGGAGGGGGTACCATGTTAACAATATAAATTGAGCAATGGGGAAGGAAGTGAGAGCGGAAAGTGATTTCAGATACAGCTTCAGCTTCCAGGGCACCAGGACACTTGCAGCTCCGTGGAAGAACCATTTTCCCCAGTCTGGTTCTTATTCGCAATTACTGGACAATGAGAAAAGTGGAAAGTGAGGAAGATCCAAGATCTGTGAATTCTGGAGATGCTTAGAATGTGGAGTTCTGGTTCTGTGCTGTGCAATTTCATTCCAGATGTCGTTATGGCCTTAAAAGGCACAAAAAACTAAATGCCAAGGTCCACTATGATATTCATTTACTTTCTTTTAATTTAAACTTTTTTTAAACCTTGGGGTTTTTTTTGGGAGAGCAGGGAGGAGTGAGCACACCAATGGTGTTGAGGCTCCTCCTGGCTCTTGTGTTCAGGACAGTGTACATCAGGGATTAAATTGGGGTCAGCCTCATGCCAGGCAAGCACCTTCACCCTGCGCTATCTTTCCGGCCCCCCATTTAGGTACTGATAACAGCATTCACTGCTGTACAATGCAGACAGCTGGCGAGAAGTGGATGTGTTTGTTCCATCATCCTCTGTCACAGACACATCATGTGATTTTGAGGACTACAGGTTGGATGCTCACCATCTCTACTTAAAGGATGAGCGATATAAAAGAATAACTTCACCCCTCGGCTGGATCTGAGATAGCACCCAACTTACGATCTGCCTAGCAGACTGGGCTAGTTCATAGTAAAAAAGACCCTCCCTGGTGCATGAATGGCATTAAACTCATCCTTTAATGTAAGGTATCACTGTTCTCCTTCAATAAGATTATTTAAGGCAGCAATATCCTGTGTTTTGGCTTTTGTTGTTGTTTCATTTGGTTAGTTGGTTTTGGTTTTGGGGGCTGCATCTGGCAATTTTGAAAGCTGTTCTGACTCATGGGTCAGCCCAGAGATTCTTAGGGGACCAAGTGGTGCCCGAAGTGCCTTCTGGCCTCCAGTATTTAAAGAATACACACTAGTCCTTTGCTAACTCAGGTCCAGGGAGCCATTCTTTTAAGCAATATGAATTTTTAAAATTTTGAACAAAATAAGAATTGGATATATACAAAATTAGAATGAAAGAAAAGTTTAGCAGTTGGTCTCCTCTTTCATTCATCCCTAGAAGGCAGAATTTAAATATTGTCAACACTTGATGGTCACCAGTTTTGTTCCAGGCACTATTTTAGATAATGCCTCTGCAATCAAGGACTAAACATTCTAATATAGAAATAAGTTTGCCATGGTGATGATTTCCTTGAAAAAAATATAGGACAGTGTTGAGAAACAATGAAGGCTCTACAGCCTGCCTGACTGGTTCTGAACCAAGCTCTACGTTCGCTGTGTGTGAACTCGGGCCAGTTACTCAACCTCTTTAAGCTTCAGTTTCCCTAGTGCCCACATATCACCCATTTCATAGGGGTTGTTGTGAAAATTTACTAGAGATAATACACATGAGGGCTTGGCCCAGTGGGCAGGGTAGACTATACTATCACTCCAAAGAAACAGGCCAACAAGGTAGTGTTTGTAACTACCAGAAAGGAACTTAGAGAAAAGTAAACTCATTGTGACATTGAACTCATTGAGAAAACCAGCTAGGACTTGGCTCTGGGTTTGGTGGCCTGCTCTTCAGTTAAAATGTTAATTCTTTTTTTTAAAAAGTATTTTATTATACCACCGTGAGATACACAATCACAAAGATACACAATTAAAAAGTTCATACCTGGGTTTTGGTCATACAGTGTTCCAGCACCCATCCCTCCACCAGTGCCCATCTCCCACCACCAACTACCCGGTTCCCTCCCCCTTCCCCAGCCTGCCTCCATGGCAGGTTCCCCATTTCTTTCCCTTTCTCTCTCTCCCTTCCTTCCCCTCCAGACTATGGACTACAGAACATACATTAAAGGGTTGTCATGTGTATCCTTTTGCCTGTATTAAATGCTCAGTTCTAGGTTGGCACTAGTACCCTCGACAATTGTCAGCACACTGTTCCATTCTCTGTCCTACCCAGCCTCTGACTCCCACACGTTTGCGACAATTTCCACCCTTGAAAAGACCTCCTGATACAAAGTGATGTTTCACTTGACCTTGGATATTGGCATCACAATATGCACATATATATCTATGCCATGCAAATAAATGCAGTCATTCTGTATCTGTCTCTCTCCTTCTGGCTAATTTCACTCAACATAATCTTCTCCATGTCCATCCATTTATAGGCAAATTTTATAACTTCATTTTTCCTTACAGCTGCATAGTATTCCATTGTGTAGATGTACCAAAGCTTCTTTATCCAGTCATCGATTTTCGGGCACTCTGGTTGCTTCCAGATTCTGGCTATTGTGAATAATGCTGCTATGAACATAAAAGTAGGGATGGTGTTTCTGCTGCGTATTTTTGGTTTCCCAGAGTAGATTCCCAGGAGTGGTATGGTTGGGTCAAATGGGAGTTCAATTTCTAGTCTTTGGAGGAATGTCCATATTGTTTTCCAGAAAGGCTGTACCAGCCGGCATTCCCACCAACAATGGATGAGTGTCCCCTTTTCCCCAAATCCACGCCAGCACTTGTTGTTCTTGCTCTTTTGAATATGTGCCAGTCTCTGTGGTGTAAAGTGGTATCTCATTGTTGTTTTGCTTTGCATCTCTCTGTTGATTAGTGATGATGAGCATTTTTTCATGTGTTTTTTGGCCTAAAATGTTAATTCTTATCTTTGAAGCACTCCCTAAACCTACTCAGATCAGGAAAAACAATGCTTACAGCAATGAGTGCGTTGCATCCATCATCTTACTGGTTCATGTATTCATTACCACACACCATTGAGTTGGAAGGATCACAATCAGGACACAAGTGTAAAGAGATGTCCTGCCCATAAAACCTCAGAGATGAGGGAGAGGCCTAGGCACAGGGAAAAACAACTGTGTGCCATTGAGAGGGAGACAGGCCACGCAGGACGGGGAGCATGATGTCCGGGGAGTTTCAGCTACTGAGAATGTCACAGGCTTTATTTTTTTTCTTTCTACACAAAATTTTGTAATAATAATCCCAAACCAGGGTGCGTGCAGGTTCTATCTCCCTCCCCATCTGAGTCACCTGTTCCACTAACAATAATGACATCCAAGGGCACTTGGCACTGTGCATTTGGTTTTGCTTTTTTAAAAAATGATTATCTATCTCTCTCTATCTCTCTCTATCTCTCTCTCTCTATCTATCTATCTATCTATCTATCTCTCTCTCTCTATCTATCTATCTATCTATCTATCTATCTATCTATCTGTTTGCTTTGCTTTTTGGATCACACTTGGCAATGTTCAGGGGTTACTCCTGGTTCTGCACTCAGGAATTATTCCTCGTGGTGTTCGGGGACCATATCTGATGCCATGGATTGCACCCCGGGTCGGCTGTGTGCAAGGCCCTTCCTGTTGTGCTATTGCTCTGGCCCCTGGCACTGCTGGTTTTGATAAGGACTTTAGACAGCTGACTATAGTGGATTCTGAGGACAGTGGAGGAGGTGACCAGGATTCATATGCCATTAAAGTAGAAAATAAGCATCACTTTCTTTTTTGCTTTTTGGGTCACACCCAGCGATGCTCAAGGGTTATTCCTGGCTCTTCACTCAGGAATTACTCCTGGCGGTGCTCGAGAGACCATATGGGATGCTGAGGATCGAACCTGGCTCGGCTGCGTGCAAAGAAAATGCCCTATCTACTGTGCTATCGCTCCGGTCCCATAAGTATCACTTTCAAATGGGCACTTTGTTGAGTGTCCCTGGATGTGAGGTCCTTTGAAATAATGCCCACAAGCTTCAGTCCCCACAGAAAATCCCAGTTGTAAGTATTCTCTATCTCTGTCCCCACAAACTGTCACAGCATCCTGGAAAGTGGAAGAATTAAAATAAATATATGCATGTCACAAAAACTGAATCATGAAGTCGGGAATTATGCTGAGGGGGAAAGAAGGAAATTACTTGCAAACTCATGCATATTAGGCTCTTTGTAGGTAACTCTAGTTAGTTATGTTTAAATATCTTCTAGCATTTAAGCCTGAAAATGGATGGGCTAATATAAAATCCCTGTGGAATCAATGTAATTGAATAATACTGAGAATGTGCTATTGTATATAATCATTTTATTTGGTTCATAAAATTATAATAAAGGCATGGGAAAGAATTTAATTACAAAAGCACATTTTAGCATAAAAATACAAAGGGCGAAAAAAAGTTGTATGTCTGACAAATCTAATGCATGTCGGGATGCCGCTGGGGTCCCCAACAGTGTCAGGACAGAAGTTTTCTTCTACCTCCAAGGACGCCAGGGAACAGATGAAAACTCATCTGTTCCTGATGAAAAGATGAAAAGTCCGGTGCAGTTTCAAAAAAAGGCTTTTAATAGTACAAAAGCTCTTCCACAGCAATCCAATATAATGAACAAACTCTAGCTCTGGTCTGAACTTAGACCATACAAAAGAACCTAAGTCTCCCACCAAAGAGAGAGGATCTCACCCGAGATGAGTCCTACCCAGAAGAAGGAGCAAAAGGCCAAAGAACAAAAAGCCAAAAGCCAAAAGCAAAATGGCGGAGGAGCTAAAAGCCACAGGAGCCAAAAGCTGAAAGCTGAGGAGCCAAAAGGCGAAGCGAAAAGGCTCAAAGTGAAGGGGGCCTCAAGTCAGTCCCCTTATATACACCAAAGTATCCAGGGAGGGTCATGTCAACAAAGAAACAGAGTGCAGAAGAGCAGTGCCATACCCTATTGCAGGTATAAACAAAGGTTACACCAAGGACTAATCTCTTCTTCTGAGATTATCTCTTATGTAAAACACTGGAGAGAGGGGGCTGGTATAAAGAAATACATCTTAACTTCATGAGCTTCATGTAATCTAGATGGTACCCACAAGGTCCTTCTTATTATTATCTGCACCAGGGTGATTCTGAGTATCTTGTTCTCGTGTACTGAAAGGGTCACACTCGCCTGCTTAGAGCAAACTAGTATGATCCTTCCTATAGTCTTCCTATAGTCTCAGCGTAGCCAGGGTGGTAGTCTTCTGGTAAATTCTAACTGTCCCACACTGGGTGCAGTGGGTATAAAGAGGAGCTGTGCCCAATCTAGAAAACAGAAGTCTTAGTGGATGTATAAGTCAGAAGTAATTCAATCAAGGTGACTTCTGTAACTGCCACACCCTCTAGCAGTGTTTACATAGAAGAGAGATCTCATTAGAAGGAAACTTGGCTTAAATAGATTAAGCTGGGAGTGGGCAAAACAACAAAGCTCCCAGGTTAGCTAAACCTGTCCAACAACTCTCTCTTTTTTGTTTACAAAAATATAAAAATACAAGTATTCTAAATAATACATATAGAGGGAGGAGTGATACAGAAAAGGTACAATTATAATTACAAGGTAATATATGTTGTCCCAATGTTCGAATTCATTTTGAACCGAGTAAAGTTCATAGTAAAATGTCTCTGGCTGTTTGGTCATAACTGACTACAGCCTGTATTGTCCTAAATTAGTGAGAGTCAATTTCCCATGAAGTCACATCTCTGGAACAAGGTCAGAAGAACTGATTCTGGAACATCAGCATCAGTGAAGACAGGAATGAGTCTCAGGAGAACAATCATCAGGAGTTCGATGTATTATCAGGAACACTGGATCAGGTTTCAGGAGCACTGGAACAAACTTCTCAAGCACTGGAATAGGTCTCTGGAACAGTGGTACAGGCATTTCGCAAGGCATCTTCAGCAAGGGAACACTGGTACCGGTAACCATACCTATAACTTAATTTTATAAAGTTATAAAATTAAGTTATAGGTATGGAAGCAAAGAAAACAAGTATGCCTCAAATGGATTCTTTATCCTTAACATTATTCACCTTAAATTTCTTAAATTTACCTCAGGGCAAGATGTACACAGCTGCTGAAAGACATTTTCAAGAAGATATACAGGCTCAGAAACCAATCAATTCACCTATCTGGGTGAAAATTGATGATAAATGGGTAACAGGTAACCTCCTCATTCGAGGAAAAGGATATGCCTATGTTTCAACTGATGGCAAGGTTTCAACGGATACTTGTTTTTCGTTGCTTCCATACCTATAACTTTATAAAATTAAGTTATAGGTATGGTTACCGGTACCAGTGTTCCCTTGCTGAAGATGCCTTGCGAAATGCCTATACCACTGTTCCAGAGACCTATTCCAGTGCTTGAGAAGTGTGTTCCAGTGCTCCTGAAACCTAAAACACTTTTCATAATTAGTCACAAATAGAGATCATGAGGGGTTTGGCAGGAATCCAAGTCTGGTATGGAGAGAAGAACATAAAGAAGCTCCAATGCAAGTAGAGCAGTGAGATAACTATGAGAATTGACGAATCCAAAATTGATGAGTCTAATAGGTCAGTGAAGGAGCTGATGAATCCAATTGAGAAGGCAGTAGTTTAGACATAACATAGACACAACATTATTCACAAACAAAATGGTGGCCACCACACACACACGCACACACACAAATTGGATCGATCAGTATATTACAGCTGTATATATGACCCATCTAGGGTGATAAATGCTAATGAACCAAGCGCTTCATGAATATAAAGCCGGCAAATATAATGGTGAGAGAGTGTCCATTTCTGTGAACGAAGCAGTAGAGAAGATTTGTTCATTAACTTAGCAAACCTTTTGTAATGAGCATTGTGGTAAGAGTCCGATTATTAAGTACCTGTAGAGGGAATCTGTAGCAGCCAAGTTCTCTTCCTGTAAAAAAATTTTTTTATCTATAAACAAGAAATATTAGAAAACTCATTAATTGTTAAACTGTCTTGACATAGAACACTATTTCCAGAGTTCAGCTTTTTCCACCCTTTTTTTTTTAAAGAAATAGTTTATCTTCAGTCATCACATCAATAGGCTGCAAGGCAAGATTATTATTATAAGTGAACTAAGTGTAAATGGTTTTAACAGTAGTTTGCAGCGTCTTTCTCCAACTTATTTCGGAAGAATTTAGGCATTTCCTGAATCTTGGAGAACTTGAGTTTTAATAAGACGTAGTGGAACCCAAAGCTTTTTGGCAGGGTTGCCATCCATTGAAACATAGGCATATCCTTTTCCTCAAATGAGGTTACCTGTTACCCATTTATCATCAATTCTCACCAAGATAGGTGAATTGATTGGTTTCTGAGCCTGTATATCTTCTTGAAAATGTCTTTCAGCAGCTGTGTACATCTCGCCCTGAGGTAAATTTAAGAAATTTAAGGTGAATAATGTTAAGGATAAAGAATCCATTTGAGACATACTTGTTTTTCGTTGCTTCAATAACTGAGTTTTAAGCATTCTGTGAGCACGTACAACAATTCCTTGTCCTCGTGGATTATATGGAATTTCTGTAATATGTTTGCTCTGCCACTCTTCGCAAAATGATTTGAAGGTTTTGCTGGTGTAAGCAGGACCATTATCTGTTTTTATGGTATGGGGAATACCCATGACAGAGAAGCACTGAAGTAAAAAGGAGCAAACAGATTTGACTCTTTCAGAAGTCATTGGAACAGGGGCCGGAGGCGATAGTCCAGCGGGTAGGGCGTTTGCCTTGCACGCGGCCGGCCTAAGCTGGCCCGGGTTCGATCCCCGGCATTCCATATGGTCCCCTGAGCACCACCAGGAGTAATTCCTGAGTGCAGAGCCAGGAGTAACCCCTGAGCATCTACAGGTGCGACCCAAAAAAGCAAAAAAAAAAAAAAAAAGAAGTCATTGGAACAGCCCATGTGAACTGAGAATATGTATCAATGACCATGTGAAGGAAAGGTTTGTTTGGGAATAAGTTAGTATGCATTATGTCCATCTGTAAACCTCGGGGATTAGCTCTGGCTACATGAGATGTACAATGTAAGGGAGCACAGACAGGACAATTACGGACAATTTGTTTAGCTTGTCTCCATGGGATACCATGATGTACATGAAGGCAGCGAGCATTTGTATGCAGAGTTTGGTGCTCTTCCTCAGCTGATTTGAATACAGGTGCTGCCAAGAGATCTGCTGCTGTATTTCCTCGAACCATCGGCCCAGGGAGGCCAGAGTGTGACTGGATATGTGAAATATATCTAGGTAATGTTCTTTTGGAGGATTTCTTGTAGTTTCTGGAGTAGCTCCTAAATTATAGGCTTATGGGCATTTAATGAAGCAGTGAAGATTCCAGGAAATAAACCAACTACATATGCCAAATCACTCACCACATTACATGGGCCAGATATATGGGATAGTAAATGTATCAGGGTTGCGAGTTCCACTTGCTGAGCAGATTTATAACTTGTGTGCACTGTTGTGGTCAATGAAGGACCAGTAATTCCGCCCTTTCCTGATGAGGAGCCATCAATATAGTATACTGGAGCATCAGGAATAGGTGAGTAACGGACAATGGTGGAAATTACAAAAGGTGTCCTTTTCAGAAATTCCCAGGTTTTTCCAGCTGGGTAATGATATTTCTCCTGAAAAATCTGCTAAGGCTCTTTGAAGGATTTCACTGAGTGAAATACGAAGAGCCTCAAACCGTTCATTCAGGTTTTTCATACTCAACCTAATCAAAGAACTAGAAAAATCACAAAAAAGTAGATTTTCCTCTTAATGAAAATAGCTATAAATGAGAATAGTCATTTCTTATAAAGATAAGTAAATGAACTAGAGCCGTTACTGACTAGATCCCAGGTGTCAAAAGATCACATGGCCACCTACCTATAAGATGGTCAGATTTCTTTGTCAAGACCCTGAATGAATGGTTTGAGGCTCTTCATATTCCTGAAGCAAGCAGACACCATTGGGCTACACTGGCACGTGATAGGGTCAAATGGAAATGTTACTGGTGCCCGCTCGAGCAAATTGATGAATGGGATGTCAAATGATCAAGTAAATGAAACTCATGGCGAAATATTATCAAAATTAGAGTCATCTATCTTCTTTTTCTGAACATCTTTTTTCACTATTTTTATTTACCAAAAAAAATGACGTGTTTACCAGTTTTGTGTCATTCTTACACAGGGGCCCTTCTAACCCTCTCTTCATTGTTCTAATTTTTTACTGAACCACTTAAGGAAACCTATTACTCAAAATTACATTCTCATTAACATTCATCAAAAGTAAAGCAATTTAAAGATTATTTTTCTGGTGTAGAAAGTCAGTTGAGGGGCCAGAGCAATAGTCCAGCGGGTAGGGCGTTTGCCTTGCACGCGGCTGGCCCATGCTGGCCCGGGTTCGATCCCCGGCATCTCATATGGTCCCCCAAGCACTGCCAGGAGTAATTCCTGAGTGCAGAGCCAGGAGAAACCCCTGAGCATTGCCGGGTGTGACCCAAAAAAAAAAAAAAAAAAAAAGAAACTCAGTTGATTAATTTTTCAGATAATCATTATAGTACGATTATCATATTCTCTCTCTTTTTTTGCTTCTACCTTTATTTATTGCACATAACAATGAAAGAGGCTATTTAATGTTTCTGTCCCATGTCTCTGTTTGCTGGCTGCCCTGTTCTGTCCAGCCCGTGTTCTCCCTTGAACATGTACCTCTCTTTTACTGCTCTTTTTACACTCTGGAGAAGCCCATGTTCTCTCTTAAACACTTATTCCTCACTTTCTCTCCCTTCACGTCTTTCTAAGTAAATTGTGTTCAGTAAAAACTACCTTGCTTCTCTAAAAACAAACCAAGTTTATTTCATTCAAATTTAGCTCTGAAAGCAAGTCACAAAGTTACTACTAAGATTGACTAAGGTGAGAGTTTATCATTTGTGTTTCTTACTATTTTTATATAATTATAATGAATTGGTGTTCTTTTTTAAGTTATAGTAAATAAAACATAAACCAGTAACAATTATGACCCTCATTCCCATGACCTTTCAAAACTATGTTTATGAAAAATGAACTAGTTCCAGAGGCCCCATTCACTCTCAATGGAACAAACTTCTCTGAATGCAGCAGTTATGTGTACCTAGGTCGAGAAGTCAACATGATGAATGACCTAAAACCTGAGCTGCGCAGGAGGAAGAGAGCGGCATGGAATGCCTTCAAAGGCATTGAAAAAATAGCTAAAAAGGACAAAGAACCTCCGGATCCGGACATCTCTTTGACTCCACCGTTCTCCCTGCATTAACATATACCTCAGAGACCTGGGCCCTACGAAAGCAGGATGAGAATGCTATTCGGGTCTCCCAGAGAGGAATCGAAAGAGCTATGCTTGGAATATCATGCCTCACTCAAGTGAGAGAAGGAATCCGGAGTTCTGACCTCCGTCACTATTCCAGAAACAGGGACGCTGTCTTGTTTGCCAAGGCATCGAAAATCAGATGGGCGGACATGTAATGCGATTTGGAGACAACCACTGGACTAGAGCCGTTACCAACTGGATCCCACGGGATGTCAAAAGATCACGTGGCCGCCCACCAACAAGATGGTCAGACTTTCTTGTCAAGACCCTGAAGGAACGGTTTGAGACTCTTCATATTCCTGAATCAACCAGATGCCATTGGGCTACATTGGCACATGATAGGGTTCAATGGAAATGTTACTGGCACCCGCTCGAGCAAATCGATGAATAACGGATTCAAGTGATGGAGTGATTCCCATGACCTAAAGGAATGGTTCGAGACTTTTCCTTTCCTGGAGCGAGCAGATGCCCCTGGGGTACACTTGCTTGCAACAGGACATATGGAGATGTTACTGGTGCCCGCTAGAGCAAATCGATGAACAATGGGAAGACAAGTGATACAAGTGATACGTTTTAATATTTTTTAGTGTAAAAACGTACTGCACATTTGGACAATCAAAGTTCCAAGAACTTTCCACCATGTCTTTCTGCCACTTGTGGTCTGCTTTTTTCATCTTGAACACTACACTCCTACCAAGTCCTGATAATTTCTGCATGTAGACAAAGTCCTAAGCCTTCTTTTTTTATCATTGGATGCTGTTTATTCTCTCGCTTTGTTTCTTTACAGCCTACGTGAGTGCTATCATATGGTATTGTCATCTTGCTGACTTACTTTATTCAACATGAGATGCTCTAGCTTCATCCACATTATAGAAAAAGGCAGCATTTTATCTTCCTTCGTGTGTGTGTGTGTGTGTGTGTGTGTGTGTGTGTAACTCCTGGTAGAGCTCTGAGACTACTCCTGGCTAAGTGTTCAGAGGTTATTTTTGGTGGTTCTGAGGGAAAATTTGGTTCTAGGGATCAGACCTGGGCTCCTGTGTACAAACAATGTATGCCAACCCCTGAGCAATCTTTCCAGCCTCTCAGCTCTTCTTATAGCTGTGTTGTAGTCCACTGAATATATAATACAATTTCTCTATCTATTCAACCGGACATTTGGGTTGTTTCCATGTCTTAGCTATTAAACTTCGCCGTATCACTGTCACTGTATCACTGAACTTAGCACCGACGAAATTAAATACCTTCTTCTAAACAATCAGACAGGGGTTAAGAGATAGTATAGCAGGTGGGGTGTTTTCTTTCATGTGGCCAACTCAGATTTGATCCCAACATCCCATTTGTTCATCAAGCTCCACAGGAGTAATTCCTGATTATTCGTGCAGAGCAACGAATAATCCCCTAAGCATACTGGCTGTGCAACGACCCCCGTCGCCCCCAAAAAAAATGGATAGTTCAATGAATTTTGACAAATAACCAACCCAATTTAAAAATAAAATAATTCATTATGCTTTTTTTTAATTTTTTTAATTTAATTTTATTTTCAATTTTTTTATTATACCATCATGCGATATACAATTAAAAAGATTATCATGATTGGGTTTCAGTCATGCATTTTTCCAGCATCCACCCCTCCACCAGTGCCCTATTCCCACCACCAATGGCCTAAATTCCCCCCACCCCCAGACTGCCTCTATAGCAGGTACTATTCCTCTTATCTCTTCTCTCTCTGTTACACATTGTGGTTTCCCCTACAGACATTTAGGGATTATCATGTAAATCCCTTGTGTACATTCAATGTTCAGTCCTAGTGTGCCACATGCCCTTGTTAATCACCAGCTCTAGACTAAATGCAGTTCCCTCTTAGTCACTATGTTCCAACCCCAGGCTCAGGCTGATCTCAAAAAATTCAGTCTCAAAGATATGCTTTCCTACGTGGAGAGGGTCATGTCGAGTGACATTAGTCAAGAGAGGAACAGACACAAAACGATCTCTCTCCATATGTGGGATATAAAGACACATAGGAGGGAAATATCCAATAACAAAGGCAACAGAAACAGAAAACCCGGTGATGGGTCTTCCATGAAAAGCATGCCACTACGGGAGCGGGCTGGGGAGGTAGGGCGGGAAAGGAACACTAATGCGAGAGGCCTGTACACTATCAGCAACAGTAATGTAAAGCAGAGACTAGAGGAAAGGGGGAAAAGGTGCCTCCACAGAGGTAGGGAGGGCAGAGGACGGAAAGTGGAGACATTGGTGGAGGCAAGGGAGGTTCTTGTGAAGGGAAGGAGGTACTGGTGAAGGGAAGGAGGTTATGGTGAAGGGAAGGAGGTTCCTGTGAAGGGAGGGAGGTACTGGTGAAGGGAAGGAGGTTATGGTGAAGGGAAGGAGGTTCTGGTGAAGGGAAGGAGGTTCCTGTGAAGGGAAGGAGGTTCTTGTGAAGGGAAGGAGGTACTGGTGAAGGGAAGGATGTTCTGGTGAAGGAAAGGAGGTACTGGCGAAGGGAAGGAGGTTCTGGTGAAGGGAAGGAGGTTCTGGTGAAGAGAAGTAGGTACTGGCGAAGGGAAGGAGGTTCTGGTGAAGGGAAGGAGGTTCTTGTGAAGGGAAGGAGGTTCTTGTGAAGGGAAAGAGGTACTGGTGAAGAGAAGGAGGTTCTGGTGAAGGGAAGGAGGTTCTGGTGAAGGGAAGGAGGTTCTGGAGAAGGGAAGGAGGTACTGGTGAAGGGAAGGAGGTTCTGGTGAAGGGAAGGAGGTTCTTGTGAAGGGAAGGAGGTTCTTGTGAAGGGAAAGAGGTACTGGTGAAGAGAAGGAGGTTCTGGTGAAGGGAAGGAGGTTCTGGTGAAGGGAAGGAGGTACTGCTGAAGGGATTGGTATTGGAAATGATAGGCCTGAAACTCAGTCATGAACAACTCTGTAATTCATGGTGACACACACACGAATGCTTTAAAATGTGAATTCCTGTCTCTACTTGATCTATCATTTCTTAGAACGCACGTTGTTCCATCTGTAGCAGCACCTTCTTCTCACTGTTGAGCTGTAAATACTCCATTATTTGCTTATCTGCTCACTTGCTTTCTATTTTTCTTTGGGATCACAACTAGCAATGCTTCTGGGCAGGGGTCACTCGTAGAGGCGCTTAGGGGACCATACTAGGAGTTGGGAACATGCAAGATAAACATATTAACACCTGTTGTATCTCTTCAGCCCTGCTGTTCACTTGATGAACACTTTGGTTATTTCTAGTTAATTCTTCATGAATTAAAGCTTCTATGAACATTAATCTATGTAATTTTTCATTCATCTATGACATTAATCAACGAATAGATAAAGAAAAAAAATGACATTTTTTCACATAAATATCTAGAAGTAGGCTTGGTCTTTTTTTGTTTTTTTTTTTTTTTTTGGGGGGGACACATCTAGCTAAGCTCAAGGCTTACGCCTGGCTCTGGTGGTGCTTGGGAATCGTATCAGGTGCTGGGGATGGAAACTGGGTCAGTTAAATGCAACGCAAGTGTCCTATCCACTGTACTTATTGCTCAGCCAGAATTGTTACAAAAGGCAACTCTCCGTTCAATTCAACAGCGAAGTAACAGTGCAAAGTGACTATAATATTTCACACTTCTATCAGCAGAATATGAGACTTCTAAACTTGTCCCACAGCCCAGTCAACGACTGTATTGTCAGTTTTTAGTTTCAATCTCTCAGGGGAGTACCGAGTAATACCTTTTTGTGATTTTCATTTGTGTCCCATCCACGAAAATGTTGAATATTTCTTTATGTGCTTATTGGAAATTATTCTGCCGTATGTTTGTTTAAATGTATCTCTTGCTTTTTTATTACTGCACTATTTGTCTTCTTGCTGAAACTTCAGGGTCCTTTACATGTCAATATGTCCTTTGTCATATTTATGTATTAGATACAATTTCTCCCAGCTCGTGGTTTGTCATTGTGTACCTTTACTGGTATCTCTCAAAACTGAAAGGCTTTTATTTTGGTGAAGGAAAATTTCTCTTTTTTATTATTTTATTAATTTATTTATTTATTTTGCTTTTTTGGGTCACTTGGCAATACTCAGGGGTTTCTCCTGGCTCTGCACTCAGGAATCACTCCTGGCAGTGCTCGGGGAACCATATGGGATGCCGGGATGGAACCCAGGCCGGCATGAGCCGGTCGCGTGCAAGGCAAAAACGCCCTACCCGCTGGGCTATCGCTCCGGCCCTGATTTCCTCTTTTTTTCAAAACTTTTATTTATTTTTTCTTTTTTGGGGGTCACACCCAGTGATGCTCAGGGGTTACTCCTGGCTTTGCACTCAGGAATTACTCCTGGCAGTGCTTGGGGGACCATATGGGATGCTCGGGATCGAACCCTGGTTGGCTGCATGCAAGGCAAATGCCCTACCCACTGGACTATCGCTCCGGCCCTTTTTAAAAAACTTTTAAGAATAGGTATTTAAAGAACCTGCCATGGAGGCGGGCTGGGGAGGGGGGAGGGTACCGGGACGTTAGGTGGCGGGAGATGGGCACTGGTGGAGGGATGGGTGCTGGAGCACTGTATGACCAAAACCCAAATATGAACTTTTTTAATTGTATATCTTTGTAATTGTATATCTCACAGTGGTATAATAAAATACTTTAAAAACAGAATAGGTATTTATATATGTATATACTGTTTGGGGGTCACACCCAGCACGGCTCAGGATGCACTCCTGGCTCTGTGCTCAAGGATTACTCGTGGTGATGCTTGGGGGATCATATGTAATACCATGAATTGACACCTAGGTTGGCCTCATCAAAGGCAAATGTCCTACCCACTGAACTATAGCTCAACCTCAAATTGTTCATTAATTTTATGTCCAAATTTTATGTCCTAATTTTGACCCTTAGCTCAAACATTGTGTGTATGTGTGGTTTCTTTTTTTTTTTTTTTTTTGATCCACCAGGCAGTGCTCAGGGTTAACTCCTGGCTCTGCCCTCAGGAATTACTCCTGGCAGTGCTCAGGGACCTTATGGGATGCTGGGTACCAAACCTGAGTTGGTCATTTGCAAGGCAAATGCCCTACCCACTGGACTTATCACTCTGGCCCATGTGTTTGGTTTTTTTAAAAGAAATTTATAATGTTGATACTTATGTTAGGTCAGTAATTAACACTAAATCAAGGTTTGTTTCCCTATTATTAAGCTGGTATTTACCTTAATAATATGGTGAGATAATACGGTAAGATAAAATAATATGGTAAGCTTAATGAGATGGTCTCAGCAAGACCATCCTTTACCACATTGACTTTTGTGCTTTTGCAAACTTTTTATTCAAACAACAGTGGTTTACAAAGTTGATAGTTGAGTTTTCGATAGATAATATTCTAGCACCAATCCCACCACCAGTATCTTTTCTATCAGTCCAAGTTCCCTTCCAGCCCACCAGCTTCCCATCTTGACAGGCACATTAAAAGTTCTGTGGTGGTAGTTTGGCTCTCTCGTTTTCAGAGTTGTTGACTCCGTGGTTTGGATGTATGGCTATACTAACCACTTCCCCATATTGCGTAACAATGTGAAGGCCCCTGACCCCTGCTCTCCTGTTTCTTCCCTTTCTCATCTTCTTCCTTTGCCTCCCCATTGCTTTCCTTCTCTGCCCTTCTCCCCCCAGGGGATCTCATTGCCTTATTTTTGTCAAGAGTCAATTGCTCACAGACCAGAGTCACGTGGGCAGACTCCCTATACCTAGGGCTCCCTTTTTTACTCAATTGATCACACTCATATAATATAGTAATAATCATTGTACAACTCCTTTTCTACACATTTGAAATTTTTCAAAGTAAAAAGTTCAGGGTGAAAAAAAACTTGTATCACTTGTCTTCCCATTGTTCATTGATTTGCTCGAGCGGGCACCCAGTAATATCTCCATATGTCCTGTCACATGCTAGTGTAGCCCAAGGGCATCTTCTCGCTCCAGAAACATAAAGAGCCTCAAACCATTCCATCAGGTAATGGGAATGAGGTCTATAATTGTTACTGGTATTTGGCATATCAAATACGACATGGGTAGCTTGCCAGGCTCTGCAGTGCGGAAAAAAAATTATGGGTCCCTAAATCACACACACACACACACACACACACACACACACACACACACACACACACACACACACACACACACACTGAATTAAAGTATTGTGGGGATTTGTTTCAGAACAAACAACAGAGCTGTGACTACCAAACTCGTGTGGCATTCCCAGAAGCTCTACACCCAGTGCTCCATTCTCAGGATCTGGACATGAACAGATATGAAAGTACCCTGGAGTTCTATCATGGCATGAGGTGGCACAGCAGTTAGGGAAGTCCCAGGTTGAGACAGAGTTGAGAAGGAAACAAAGAATGTTTACTGAATTAAAAAATAAAATAGAAGTATAAATTTTAGGGTGAAATTACTTTTATCTACTCGAGTAGCTATTGTTCATCTTGGAGTGCAAAGGAGAACAATGACAAGATGATGAGGCCAAAAACCAAGCACGGTTTCTACTGGTTTAAGGGTAAACTGTGGAAAGTGTACCACAAAGCCCACCCACCTGGGTTGATGGACGAAGAGGGTGGAGGTGGGAGAGGCCGGCCTTTCTTAAGAGCTAATGTACACTGCTTTGCTGACCGAATCGCATTAATGAAGTCTTCGTGCTGTTGTCGCCAATTAGATTTTCTCACAGGTGGAGACTATAAAATACAATAATAAGGGACCAGAGAGATAGAAACAGTGGGTAGGATGATTGTCTTGCATGCAGCTGACCCAGCACCTCAGAATTTTCAAAACCCGGCATCTCAGATGGTCCTTGGACACCACCAGAAGAGATCCTAGGGGCCGGAGTGATAGTACAATGGGTAGCGCGTTTGCCTTGCAAGCAGCCAACCCGGGTTCGATCCCTGGCATCCCATATGGTCCCCCGAGCACCGCCAGGAGTAATTTCCGAGCAAAGAGCCAGGGGTAACCCCTGAGCATTGCCGGGCATGACCCAAAAAGAAAAAAAAAAAAAAGAAGAGATCCTAGAGTGCGCAGGACCAAGAGTAAGCTCTGAGCACTGCTTGGTGTGACTCCATAATCAAAATAATATTAATAATAATAATAATAATAATAAGCAATAGAGGAATGGGAAAGATGAGTCAAATTGTCCAGTTCCTCATGTTCTTCTCTAGCATAGCCAGGGCCAGGTCAGGCCAGGCCTCTAATAAAAATTAAATAAATAATAAAACCATCAAAGTCTATATCTCTATAAAAGATGGATTTGAATTTACAAGACTACAAAATTTATATTAAAAAAAGAATGTAGGGGCCGGAGTGATAATGCAGCGGGTAGGGCATTTGCCTTGCACGCGGCCGGCCTGTGCTGGCCCGGGTTCAATCCCCAGCATCCCACATGGTCCCCTGAGCACCGCCAGGAGTAATTCCTGAGTGCAGAGCCAGGATTAATCCCTGAGCATTGCCAGGTATGACCCAAAAAGCAAAAAAAAAAAAAAAAAGAATATAGTGAGGTTTGTAACATACAGTAATAAAATTGGCAGTTCACAACAGTGAGGGGAAAACATACCTCAAAATGAGAAAAAAGGGCCATTACAGAACTTGAAGGGAAGACTTAAATATAACATTTCAAGTGACTTTCTTCCAAGTTAATCTCTAGGTTTAATGCTGCTCTAATGAAAATATAAACTTAAGATTCTTCATTTTGGTCACATCTGGAAAGCATCTAAAATGCATTTGGAAATCGCAGAGAGCATGATTAAAAAGAAGACAGTAAAGGTGGATTATGCTTACATGACATTACACTGTACTATCAAGCAAACTGAAACCAGGAGCCAGAAATGGGATTTAAGGGACTTCCAGAATGTAATGAAGAATATTAAAGAAGATGAGAGAGTACCTTGGACTGGGCGGTCTTCATGGTGGGAATGTCAGTGCCCTGTGACCTTTGTTTTAAAGAACTGAAGGGTTTACGCTTTTTTGTTGAAGATTTTCCTACATATTCTTCCATGCCTTGCCTAGAAAAGAAGGAGTGGGGATCAAATTCCTCCGGCCCTCATGACCCGCAGTCCACCCTGCTAGATACTGTGTTTGGGCAAAGACAACAAAAGGCCTTTGCGGCAGAAGAGATTCCCATATTGAACTCCACCACTTGGGTTGTGTGAACGGTTCCAAGCATGAAATAATACTGAGAATACAAGCTTTCGAGTTTAAATTGAAGTACATATTTCTGATATTGAGTTAGGTACTGAGTGAAGCCAATGAAATTTTTCTTGATCATTTCTTCTGTTGTGTTTCCTGCCTTCACTGCTCCTAAATCCCCAAAAGCAAGTCATCCAGCAGTGTAACAGGAAATTTGAGTTCCAACATCTTTAATATTCATCTTTACCATCCTCTTCAAATATCCCTTCATGTACAACAAGCAGAAACAGTTTCCCACCAGTGAAACCTTCACGGGGAATCTGTTCTTAGCCCTCAGCACCTCAAAGTTGAGTTTAATTATGTCACTTTTACACCTATGACAAATTAAACCTCTTTACCCCAGAAAAGGAGTGGAGAGATATTTGAGAATATCTGTAGAAAACAGCCGGAATAAGTAAACAAAGACAGCATCAAATCCATTTAAGGATTCCTTAAACTAAGCATTTCACATTCATGAATTCAATTCAAAAGAAATCTAAGCATATACTATCACATCTAAAAAACATCATAATTTTGACAATAGGGAAAAATTGCTCTTTACTGTAGTCTTTTATATATCAACCCTTATGATAAGGTGATCAGGAAACTAACACAGAGCATTGCTGTGTATATCCTTCTAAAATCTGTTTCATCACTATGGGATTATATCACAGTCTTTTGCCTTGCCTTTTTGGAACTTAAAATTGCAATCGCTTACAAAAGTGCCCTTGCCCAGACGCAGAACACTAGACTCTATGAAAAGCACTGTATCTGCCAGAAACACATGACTTGAAAAGTGCTCTCTGTAGCCTAGAGATAGGCCTCAGAAGTAAAACCCAAAAGGGCCTAAGATAGTGCCAAGGAGATAGACAGTACAGGGATTAGGGCATGTGCATCTGACCCAGGTTTGAGTCCTGGTATTATATGGTTCTCTGAGCAATGTATGGTGTAGCCTGGGAGACTCCTGAGCACCAGTGGCGTGGCCTTGATGGCACCAACACCAAAAGGTCTGAGCGGTATCATACAGTCAGGTCCTAACTAGCCTTCAAGCTCCGGCTGGTTCACTGAATACGACTGGGAGTCACATCCGAACCCCCCCAAGACATACTTGACATTTAATAATCCTTCTTCATTGGAACTTCCTGTGTTTAAACCCCTATACTTAAGGGCTACAAATCCATCACTGAGTCATAATAGAGCCTGTGAGTTCCCCTCCTAGTTTCACTAAGTTCTGACTACAGCAAATGATAAGAACAGAGATTTCATTTTTTAAATTCCCCAGAGAACTAAAAACCTCCAGCCTGCTTTTGTAGTCATCTGCCTCAGATGTAGTTAGGCTTATCATCCAAATCCTTTAAGCTTGACATGAATCCTTGATCTAAAATGACCCAACTAACAATTGCATTTTCATGTTAAATTAAAAACAAAACAGAAAGCACCCCTCTTACCTGGAAATCCCTTTGTGTTAGTGGGACCTAATACTCCTTTTGCTTCCCTAATTTTTGTACTAAATCTTTTATGCAACTTTATAGCCACCTATCAGGAGGTTTCACATGTAGCTAACTTGAAGCTGGTTGACAATTAGGTCTTGAAATAGGTTTACATTACTTTTATTCAAATTACATTAAAAACCCTGAAATGGGAGGATTCTGTCCTTCTACGTGGCAAAAGTAGGGAAACAGGAGGAGGTCGAAAGACTTGTCAGAATTGGTGACAAATATACAGCTAAACGCCAAGCTTCCAGATGCTCTGAATTCAGTGTTCATTTCTCTCTTGCGAGCTAATTTCCCTGGTGCTTTGGCCTTAAAATTTGTATTTTTGAAGCTTATAGAAAAGGCAAAAGAGCCAAGTTCTCTCATGAGACAATCCACTGTGCCAAGGCCCTTCATCTGGCATCCTTGGAATGAGAAGATTTTTTTTAATAATTTTCCTTTGGAATGGGACAGTACTGATCTACTTCAGGGTCCTCTGGACGTACCAGCCGTAGGTTACATACTTCTCTTCCTTTGCTTCCCCTCCACATCTGTCTTTAATCTTTGCCACTGAGGCCTCCTCACTAACTTGACAGTTCATTTAACTCCAATGAAACACATCTACAAAATGTCTATGTTTACCAGAACATCTGCTGCAAAGCGTCTTCCACAGACTTCACAGGGAAATAACTCCTGATTGCCATCTGTGTGAGATCCAAGAGCACATTATGTTAGTTTCGTGGAATTGCCTGCCTGAAAGAAATGACTAACTGCAGGAGACATCACTAGCTTGATCTACTCGCCCTCTTTCTTCTTAGAAAGACCCTTTATAAACCCACCCACATTTTCCTATCTCCTCACTTCACAGCGAACTTCTATGTGCTTCAGGCAATGAGAGGACAATTCATGCTATCTTTGGAGGGGGAAGGGGGTTTCCAAGTGGTGCTCAGATGGGCCAGGGACCTACCAGTCATTCTTGGTCAGCTGTGCTGGTGGTTCCACGCAAGAACCGCAGATGTGGTACTGCTTAGGCCCTTTGTGCGGGCCAGGTCGTCCTCCTGGTGTCCCCTAGGGCCAGACCTGGAGGTGCTTGAGACCGTGTGGTACTGCCAGGAACCAAACTGGGTCAGGCTCATGCTAGGTGCGTGCGCTCATGCCTGTACTGTCTCCCTGCCCCGACGAAAGACAGCTTTAAACTAAACTAAGGGTCTACTAGCTTTGCTTTGGATATAAGCACCAAGTTATCACTTAACAGCAAATTCCTTTTTTTCATTTTTTTTTCATTTTCCAGTTTATTTATTTATTTTTTAATTATTTTATTATACCACCATGAGATACACAATTACAAAGATGTTCATAAGATGTTCATATTTGGGGTTTCAGTCATACAGTGTTTCAGCACCCATCCCTCCACCAACGCCCATTTCCCACCCTCAGCCTGCCTCTGTGGCAGGTTCTTAAATTCTTTCTCTTTCTCTTTTCCTTCCCTTCCACATTGTGGATTACAATACATACATTAAGAGGTTGTCATGTGTATCTTTTTGCCTGTATTTAATGCTCAGTTCTAGGTTGGTATCAGCACTTCCGACAATTATTAGCACACTTAACAGCAAATTCTTAAATAACCCAATAAAAACAGCTTTAGGATTCCTACTAGGCCTTTGAGTTCATGTGTGAGCTATGTGATGGTACTCCAATTTATAAAAAGCCATCTAAAAATATTAATTGAATTTGGGGGGTCAGCATTATAATGACTTTCCCACTCCTGATAAATGCTCTTTGCTGGAGCAACTCCTACTAAGTCAAAGTGAGCAGAGCAGAATTGGTGGTTTTGAATCTAAACCAGGTAAGAAGATGTCATTGGAAGGAACTAAGGAGCATAACGGCCATCATTCCAGGGTAGTACTTAATGTGAGAATTCAGAACTCTTACAGGGACTGGGCAAATATCATTGCTGGCATTTTTATTCATCGGTAACAGAGGGACTAGAATACTATTATTTGCTGGGAACGGGACTTGGTCACACCAAGTAGTACTCAGATTCCTGATTGTGCTCAGGGGTCACTCCTAGCAGTGCTCAGGAGACCATATTTATTTTTTTGACTTTTTGAGGGTCACACCCAGTAATGCTCAGGGGTTACTCTTGGCAGTGCTCTGGGGGCCATATGGAATTTCGGGGATCAAATACAGATTAACTGTGCAAGGCAATCTGTGCTATCGATCTGGCCCCCTCAGAGGACCATATTTGGTGTCTGGGATTGAACAGGGGTCTTCCAGATGCAAGATAAGTGCTTTAACCTCAGGCCCAGGACTAGTCTCCTTATACACTCAGGAGTTGCTGCTATTGGTCTTAATATTGAGCTATAACAGTATTTTAAAAGTTAAATGAATATGCCAGAGAGTCAGTACAGCAGGTGAGGGGCTTGCCTCACATGCATCTGACCCAAGTTTGCTCCCCTGGCACCCTATATGATTCCCGTAAGTTCTGCCAAGATTGATCTGGAGGTAGAGCCTGGAATAAGTCCTGAGCACGGCAGGAC
Organism: Cryptotis parvus; assembly: GCA_021461705.1. Classification (NCBI taxonomy): domain Eukaryota; kingdom Metazoa; phylum Chordata; class Mammalia; order Eulipotyphla; family Soricidae; genus Cryptotis; species Cryptotis parvus. The sequence goes on along the minus strand of JAJIBD010005661.1, from coordinate 133,262 downwards.
ACGGACTCAAAGCAAAATAAAAACAAAATAAGAGGAATAGTGCCTTCTATAGAGGCGGGATGGGGGAGGGAAAGGGAATCGGGGACATCGGTGGTGGGAATAGGGCACTGGTGGAGGGATGGGTGCTGGAACACTGTATGACTGAAACCCAATCATGAACATCTTTTTAATTGTATATTGCACGGTGGTATAATAAAAAATGATTTTTTTTTTTTTGCTTTTTGGGGTCACACCCGACAATGTTCAGGGTTTCTCCTGGCTCTGTACTTAGGAATTACTCCTGGTGGTGCTCAGGGGACCATATGGGATGCTGGGGAATGAACCCAGGCTGGCACAGGCCGGCGTGCAAGGCAAACGCCTTACCCGCTGGGCTATCACTGTTTTTTTTTTTTTGCTTTTGGGTCACACCCGGCAATGCTCAGGGGTTACTCCTGGCTCTGCACTCAGGAATTACTCCTGGCAGTGCTCGGGGGACCATATGGGACGCCGAGGATCGAACCCGGGCCGGCATGGGCCGGCCATGTGCAAGGCAAACGCCCTACTCGTTGGGCTATCGCTCCGGCCCTGGGTTATCACTCTGGCCCCTAAATTTAAAAATAACAACACAACAAAACAAAACAAAAAAAAAACCCAGAACAAAAGGAAAAACGAAAGTTAAATGAAGGGCTGGAGAGACGTACAGAGGCTGAAGCTCTTGCATTTGGCCAACCCTGGTTTGATCCCAGCCAGGAATGACGTCTGAGCACAGAGCTGGAGAAGACCCTGAGCACTCCCATGTAGGGCTCAACACCCACCTCCCACACTACCCCACCTCCTGTCAAAAAAATGTTAAATGAAGAATAAACCCCAATATAAAACAAATAATGTGAAACTATGCCGTGTCTCAAATCGACCTATAGAAACGTGCTCAATAAATTCTTGTACGGATCAAATAGGAATCATGTTTCTATCATAGGTCCAATCATTCACTCAATAAAGAACTAAGTTTCTGCAACATGCAGCGCTGTGGGAAAATAAGAGAAGCCACACCTGGGGTTTAGCATAAAAAGGAGAGAAAGTATACACATAAATCACTTTGAACGATGTAGGAAAAGCAAAACGATATCCAGTTCTGAAAAAGCTCCACTTCCTATTACTTCCTTTCAGTGCATCTGGGTTGAGTATATTAAGTTTTCTAAAAAGCAACTTATGGAGTTTCTATACAAAACTATCTGTGTGTTCCGCCTCTACAGGAGAAGAGCAATTGGACAGAGTTGGAAGAACCTGAACAGAGCTATGGAAGATTGAAATGGCGGAGACGAGGCAAAGAATGAATGGCGGAAGGGAGAAAGGTGGGATTTTAGTTAAAAACTAAAGAAGTGTCATGAAAACTGGTCTTCAGTTGGAAGCATGCCCAGGCAGTAATGCGGTTGTGGGTGAGGGAGAGATAGATAGGATAGGAAAGAGAAGCGCTTCAAAAATGCTTGAGGGACCTGGCCAAGCAGCAGGGGAGGCGGGGGCGTGCTGGAAGGTGGTAAAGTGTTGTGCGTGAAACCTATCAATAGTACGGCTGCAAACCTCAGTGCCAAAGGTTACATATTAAACAAAAAGTGCCTGTCATAGGGGCAAGCAGTTGGTAGGAGGGAAACAGGGGTCACTGGTGGAGGGAAGTGCTGGAACACTGTATGCCTGAACCATCATGCCATGTAAGCCATGGTGATTGGACGCTGAGCGAAAAGGAAAGCGGGCACTGTTCAGAGTCAACATGACTGAGATGGAAAGGAGCTACGAGGTGGTGAAGAATGTTGAAAGGATGGAGAAAGTGATATGGCTGGGAAAGAGTTTGCAAAGGAGGCCATCTCAGTAAGAGAAATGACTTCAGCTTTGGAAATACTGAGCTTGAGATCGAGTGATCCAGCCAGCAGGATGGAAATGAGGGAAGGTCAAGGCTGGAGACACAGATGTCGGCTTTGTTTGGACAGTGATGTAAAGGCGTGCTATTGCCAGGGACGAGGTCATGGAAAGAGAAGTTCAGGGATGATCCCCGGAGAACTCCATATTCAAGGGCCAAGATGCTGAGGATGATAAGCCAGAATGAGAAGCAGGGAGATAGAAAACAGGGTCATGGAAAGCAAGAAAAGACAGTTTGAAAAAGAACTTTGATTAACACAAATCAGATGGTAGCTCATTACGGAAACTGTTGATTTACATTTCTTCTTACATCTGCCAGATGGTATTGTATTTGCAGCATAGGTCATCCAGTACAGCGTCCAGAAACACCACCTTCCTGTCTTCTCCTAACTCTGAACAACTGGATCTTAAAAGTCCTTTCTCAGCAAGAATATCCCACCCCTTAACTTCTTTTAATAAAAACTAACCCAAATTCTAAAACGTCTGCCTCTCCTAAATGACCTGGGAAAGATTATTTTTTATGAATACGCTGTACCATTTGTACAGTGCAGTTCTGTACTCAGAATGCATTTGCTTTGTAATCTTACTCCTCACAGCAATCCTGTGAAGCAGGGTTGATTCTTTTTCCTCGAAATTTATAGAAATGGAAAAAGACTGGGTGACTTCTAAGACCAGAGGTTAAAGTAGTAATACTAAGTAGTAATACTGAGCTGATCACAGCCCGGCTCGTCACCGACCCACCCTGCAGCAGTCTTTTTTCAAGCACAACCTGGGTACGCTGATCCAGAGACTCACATACACAGGGCAGAGCTGCTACTGGCTCTCCCTGTGCCCAGCTGATCAAGAGGCACCCGGGAGGGATGGCAGGTCCTAGCGCTGGCCCACCACCCCAGCAGAGTCTCGCAAGAAGCCAGAGGACCCCCACTCCATGAGGGCCACCATTTTCCACATAAGGACTCCCTTCTCGTCAAAGCTCCACCTAGCAGAGGTCATCACAGCCCAGCTCACTTGGCCGCTTTGTGGCCACACGGTTCATCAATAAATGCTCGAGATTAGAGGTGACTACAAGAGTATATCCCAAGCTCATGACAGAGCCTGGCAAGCGACCCGTGTGTTATTTGATATGCCAAATACCAGTAACAATTATAGACCTCATTCACATGATCTGATGGAATGGATTGAGGCTCTTTGTTCCTGGAGCGAGGAGATGCCCCTTGGGCTACACTAGCATGTGAAAGGATGTATGGAGATGTTACTGGTGCCCGCTCAAGCAAATCAATGATCAACGGGAAGACAAATGATACAAGTGATACTGAGATTGGAGCCTGAGTCAATACCTGCAGTATTAAGACCATTCAAGGATAGCACAATGGTTCTGTACCTGCCTTTCAAGCGTGAGGCTGCAAGTTTGATTCCTGGTACCGTACAGGCCCAGGGCAATACCAATCATGTAGCACTGTCATATAGGATCCGTGAAGTCGTCAGAAAACATAATCTCTGCTGCACAACAACCGAGTCTGTGTGGGCTCTACAAGCAACGGAGTTACCCCCTAGTGAGCATGTACAAGCACTTCCAACCATGAGTTTGAGCACTGTGACCAAGTGTATTGCAACTCCAGCCATTACAAAAATGAAGGTAGGAGTGGGAATGGAGGGGAGGGAATAGGGAGGAGGATAGGGAGGGAGAGGAGGAGACAAGAGCTGAGGGGAGAAAAAGAGAGAGAAAAGGGGATCGAACAGGAGGGAGGAAAAGGGAAGTAAGGGAAGTAACTATGACTCCAACTGTCATTTTCAGAATAAGAAATGGACTGAGATGGAAAACCTAGATGCCAAGAGAGATGACCAGGGAGCTGGTGGGTTGTGATGACACTGGGACCGAATGATGGAGTTACGCTTTGGGTGATGAAACAGTTGTGCATCTTCATTGTGGCGGCGGCTGCATACACATGTAATAGAATGGTACCGTACAATACACATGAAACCAGTGCATATTTCCTGGTTCAGTATATACCTAGTATTTGCAACTTTCTGTGATCTGTAATTAGTAAGAATTTTAAGTTTCATAAAAGATATCCAGGCTGGAGAAATAATGCAGGAGGTAATGTGCTTGCCTTGCATGATTTGCCCGGTTTAATCCCAGACACCACAAATGGTCCCTTGAGCACGTCCAGGAGTGATCCCTGAGCAGTGAAGTGTAGTACCTGTGAGCACTGCTGGGTATGAACTCCCACCAAAGATCCAAACAAGAGCCTGGAGTGATAGCACAGCGAGTAGGGTGTTTGCCTTGCACGCGCCAATCCGGGTTTGATCCTCCGCATTCCATATGGTTCCTGAGCACTGCCAGGAGTAATTCCTGAGCAAAGAGCCAGGAGTAACCCCTGAGCATCACCAGGTGTGACTCCCTCCCCCCAAAAAAAAAAAAACCCAAACAAAAAATAAAAGGTTTATAGGGGGTCAGAATATTGACTAGTAGTCAAATATAGAGCTGCATTTTTCCAATTTTTTTTTGGTTTGTTTTGATTTTGGATTTTAGGTCACATCCAGAAGTGCTCTTGACTTACTTCTGGCTCTGCATTCAGGGATCATTCTGGTTGGACTAGGTGACCCCAGGGGTGCAGGGATTGAACCTGGGCAGAAGTGTTCAAGATGCCTACCCACTGTACCATCTCTCTAGCCCCGAGAGCTGAATTTTTTTCTAAGAAGCTTCTCAGTAGTTGTGTACATTTATATACATATATTGAGTAGCTATTCAATTAATTATTATTGTTATTAATATTAGCAATATAGTTATTAGTGTTCTCACACAATAGAATTGAGTAGTTATAACAGAAACACCTGTAAAAAAATGATGCCATCGAGTCTTATAAAAATAAGCTGCAACCCAGTGAATGAAGCTGGAGTAATTACAAATTATTCACAGGAGAATGTGGAAAATGATATACTTTATTTACACATTAAAATAAAGACTGAAAGGATACACATCACATACATAACTATACACATTATATATAGTAATTGCCTGTGAGTGCAAAGAATTAGGATCGTGTTTTCTTTTCTGCACTTTCAATTTCTACAAAGATTAAGCATTGCTGTTTTAAAAATTAGAGTGACAAAAAAACCCTTTAATAGGTTCTAAAAAAAAGGTTCAGCTCTATCTTTATTCTAATTGGAATCTTAGTAGACTATGAAAGAGGCTATTATCTTTCTACTTTATAATTCAAGGCAATTTTCAAAATGAGAAAACTGATCTGGAAGTGATCAACAGTTTTGCTTAGTCTGTTACAATCACTTGATCACTTGAATCCCATTATTCATCGATTTGCTTCGAGTGGGCGCCAGTAACATTTCCATTGGACCCTATCATGTGCCAATGTAGCCCAATGGCATCTGGTTGATTCAGGAACATGAAGAGCCTCAAACCGTTCCTTAAGGGTCTTAACAAGGAAGTCTGACCATCTTGTAGGTGGGCGGCCACGTGATCTTTTGACATCCCGTGGGATCCAGTCGGTAACGGCTCTAGTCCAGCGGTTGTCTCCGAATCGCATTACATGTCCAGCCCATCTGATTTTCGATGCCTTGGCAAAGCGAGACAGCGTCCCTGATTCTGGAATAGCGACGGAGGTCAGAACTCCGGATTCCTTCTCTCACTTGAGTGAGACGTTACAATGAAAAGCCATTTTAAATATCTCAGTTTAAAATTGGGGGCGGAGCAATAGCCCAGCGGGTAGGGTGTTTGCCTTGCATGTGGCCGGCCAGTGCTGGCCCGGTTCGATCCCCGACATCTCATATGGTCCCCGAGCACTGCCAGGGGTAATTCCTGAGTGCAGAGCCAGGAGAAACCCCTGAGCATTGCCGGGTGTGACACAAAAAAAAGCAAAATAATAATAATAATAATAATAATAATAATAATAATAATAATCTCCCCTCCCACCTCATTCTCTGTTGGCACATTGATGCTCTGGTAGTATATCTTGTCCATTTCTTTTTTTTTTTAAAGCTACAGCTAGCCCTCTAGCCCCTTTTATTTTAGACAGACATGGGGAAGAGCTGCTACTGGCTCTCCCCTTGACCAGCCGCTCACGAGGCGCCCGGGAGGGAAGGTGGGTTCTAGCCCTGGCCCACCACCCCAGCAGAGCCTTGCAACAAGCCAGACGACCCCCCCACTCCATGAGGGCCTCCATTTTCCACATCCGGACTTCTCTCGTCAGACCTCCACCCAGCAGACCAGCCTATCAGCGCCCGGCTCGCACAGCCACTTGCGGCCGCGCGGTTCATCAATAAATGCTGGACTTAGAGATGCCTACCAGAATATGCTACCTGCACGGCAGAGCCTGGCAAGCTACCCGTGTTGTATTTGATACATATGCCAAATACCAGTAACAATTATAGACCTCATTCCGGAATGGATTGAGGCACTTTATGTTCCTGGAGCAAGCAGATGCCTTGGGCTCTACTAGCATGGGACACGACATATGGAGATGTTACTGGGGCCCGCTCGAGCAAATCGATGATGAACGGGAAGACAGTGATACAGTGACAGTGAATAATAATAATAATAATAATAATAATAATAATAATAATAATAATAATAATAATAAATAAAATAAAATTGTTAAGAAGTCTGGAGAGGATGAATTGGGGGAAAAAATTCTACATTTGACTAGACATTCTCTTTCTAGGCTGGAAGTTAGAAATGCTTTGTGAAAACACCTACCAATCCACATTCCCTTATAAGGGCACGGCCGAGAAGGGGAAAAGGAAGATGTTTTCTCATTTAGTGCTTGGAGTCAAAAACCTCTTAAGTCCTTTGCAGTCCAGAACATGCAAACATTAGTGATAAAAGGATTCCATGGCCCTATGATAGATAACAGGATGGCCTAATGGCCTTCATTTTATTTTTTCTTAGGATCATGCGTCATAAAAAACAAGAAAAAAGAATGAAGCCTATTGCTTTAGGATGGCAGAGAAAGTACCCTGCAGTTTGCTCTCCCATAAAGACACACAGAGACCCATAGATCAGGAAGGAATGAGACGGCAAAAAAAAAAAAAAAAAAAAAACCACTTAGGAATCTGGGTAGGTGAAAGGCCTGGAAGTTGACCTGGAGGATTTAAAAGTCACAGATACATCCACTTCCCAAACTGACAAGGGGAGAATGGAGCATCACTCAGCTCTGTACTAAGCTGCTTCCAAAAGCGTAAGGAGCTCTTGGAAGAGTACGCATCCCCACCATGACAGCACGGGCAAAGAAATGTGTGAAGACAACTTAAGATTCCCATATCCCTTCCCTGACTCCAGGTCCCTAGTTGATTGCTGCTAGTTGCCAACCGTCTCAGATCTCACCTCTCCACCGAGGGGCAACAGGGCTGTGAAATCAATCACACACAGCGGAAGGCACGGGGAAGCAGACACACATGTATACATATATCTGAGACTCACCGTTGTAATTATATTCCATCAGCCTGCTATAAGCTCTGAGTGAGCAAACACTACACCATTACTCCTCGGAGAGACATAGAGTTAGGGACCCCAGGCTTTCCTTTGGGACTGGCCCGTTCGGCCAACCTCTCAGTACACCACCTTATTGTATGCTGTTTAAACACAACTTAGTTCATGGATGCTGTTGATGCAGTAACACTGAGCTCATAACATTAGTAATTCACATCTGAATGAAGCTTATCCCGCAGATGTTATTTCTTCATAAGGCACATTGCAGCATTCTCACACTTAGCAACACTAGACAGAAACCCAACACTGTTTGGAGCCATTCCATTGGTTTATTTTGGGGTTAGGGGATCCTAAGTAGTGCTCAGGGGACCCACAGTCCTCGCCTAGCAAAATTTGGTCAAGAGGGTTTGGATCGTTCAGTGCTATCCAGTCAGTGCTGGGGGCTTTTAGGGTTACACTCAGCAGTGCTGGGATAGGCGAGGGAAGGGTCCTACAGTACTGGGGAATAAAATCAGGCCCTGAGCTACCTCCCTGGCCCGTATGTTTAGACAGTTAAAATGATCATCAAAAGGCGCAAATGTGAAAAATGTGGTGCTGAACTGATTGTGAAAAAAGCCGCTTGTTTAAGATAAGAGCCGAGATAAGGAAGCAGACCAACACCTGCTCTTCCTCAGCTCACAACTGGCATTTTATTTTTATTTTTTTATTTTTTGTTTTAAGTATTTTATTATACCACCGTGAGATATACAAATAAAAAGATAAACAATTAAAAAGTTCATATTTGGGTTTTGGTCATAGTGTTCCAGCACCCGTCCCTCCACCAGTGCCCATTTCCCACCACCAACGGTCCCGGTTCCCTCCCCCTTCCCCAGCCCTCCTCCATGGCAGGTTCTTTATTTCTTTTTCTTTCCCTTTCTCTCTTTCTCTTTTCCTTCCCTTCCAGACTATGGATTACAGAACATACATTAAAAGGTTGTCATGTGTATCCTCTTGCCTCTATTTAATGCTCAGTTCTAGGTTGGCATTAGTACCCTCGACAATTATTAGCACACTACAACTGGCATTTTAGGTGATCCAACCGGGCCATGTACGAGTCTGTGTATGAACCAAAAAAATAAATGTGCCACAAATACTGACTTGGGGGTTTTGTAAACTTTGCAAGTGGGAATTTCAGAGTTCCCACCACGAGGACTGATTTGCTATGTTTAATAAGTATACATAAACTTGTGACTCATTTCACTGTGATGCTTGGGATACTGCCTGAGATCCTTACTCTCAAGGATACGTTAGTGATACAACGAACACTTTCCTGGGAATGACCAGCCAATCAGGAAACAGCTCGGTACGGACAATGGAAAGAGCCCTAAACAACTCATCCAGACCAACCTACTTTAAAAGCCAAATCTTCAAGATGCCACTCACAAAATTATGGTATTTTCCATCTTTATCTTTGATTTTTTTTTAATGAAGCATAACAATTTTACTAAAAGAAATAGGCGCCAGAGTTATAGTACAAGTAGGGGTACTATATATATGGATTTTTAGGTTATACGTGGCTATGCTCACGGGTTAATGCTCTGCATGGCAGAGGTCCATGTTTGTTCCCCAGCTTGCTGTGACCCCCCAGCCTCCAAGTACCACACCGCTAGCAGCCCCCTTTTTACATACCAGAATGAAACTACTTCAAATAAAATCTCAAGAGATTAAAGAAGGAAACACAAAAAAAGAGAATTAAAAAACTTGTAACCAGTTTCTAACTTAGGACATTAGGTGGAACATTGAAAGGGATAAACCAGATCTATAAAATTAAACATGAAATATCAGAAGGCTTGATATAGAATTGAACCAGAAGGGGAAAATAGTTACATACAAGGTATGAGGCATCAGATTGACTTCAGATTCCCAAAGAACAAAATGGGAAACAGGGTAAATTCTTTAAACTTGAGGGCAAATAATTTTCAACCGATAGGCAAGTTATAATATATGCACATGGAACATTATTTCTAGACAGAGTTTTCAAAAGTTTGTATTCCATTGTGTGCTGTGTCAAATTTTACTGGATGATGTGCTACACAAGATGATCAAAATATCCCATAGATGAAGCAATTCAATGTGAGGGAAAATAATTCCCAAGAAAATGGCTGGACAGCTCTTGGTCCGCCATCCCAACAGCGCCTCGGAAGAAGCCAGAGGAACTCCCTGCACCATAATGGCAGCCATTTTCAATGTCAAGATCCCACAGCTTGTCAGAGTCTCACCCAAGAGAGAAGCCAATCTCAAGACTGGCTTGTCATTGCCCCACCCTAGAGAGAAGCCAATTGCAAACCCAGGTATACAGGTCTCGGCAACTAAAGTCACTGGGCTTCTGTGGAGATGGAGCTGGGGTCCCTTTCCCCCACCTCTGTCCCATCCAGGATGCACGGTGGACCCGCCCACTAACTGTTCTGGGGCCGTTGGCTGTGATCCAGAGACAATGACACACGGGGCAGAGTTGCTACCGGCTCTTTAGAACCAACCATGTTCTAGAAATTCAGATGGTCAATGAAAGAACAGAAATAGACCAGATTAGTCATAACAAACCAGAAAAAAAAAGCCATGACTTTATCAGTACCATTGCCATATATGGGCTGCAATGATCAATATAATTGGTGCCAGCTGAGGGCGCGGAATGGGATGGGGTGGGAAATGAGTGTCTTTGGTGGTGGGAACACACTGGTGGTGGGATTTGTGTTGGATGATGAAATATTAAATAAATTTTTTTTAAAAAAAGGAAACGGCTGGACATTACTAGAGTAACTAGTCCACACCAACGTGTGCAATGGGTGTTGGAGCAATAGCACAGCGGGTAAGGCGTTTGCCTTGCACGCTGCTGACTGGGGTTCGATCCCCGGCATCTCATATGGTCCCCCAAGTACTGCCAGGAGTAATTCCTGAGTGCAGAGCCAGGAGTAACCCCTGAGCATTGCTGGATGTAACCACACCCCCCCCAAAATAAAAGTGTGCAATGGGAGAGCCCTATCAAAGACTGTTGTGATCAACATCACGACCTTTGCCATCTGGAGGTAGTATGTACTGGCAAATCCGGCTCCCGTTCTATTCACTTGGTTTGCTTGACCATGTTATCACTAATATTAAGGGATGCCTGTCCATCTTTATAGATATCTGTATCTATGTATTTATATGGATTTTTTTGCCACATGTGGCTACGCTCAGATGTTACTCCTAGCTCTACACTCAGAAATTACTCCTGGCACTGCACAGGGGACGACATGGGATGCAGGGATGGAACACGAGTCAGCCGTGTGAAGGCAATCACCCTACCAACTGTACTACTGCTCCAGTTCCATCTCTTAATACTCTGATGCCTCAAACTCATTTCTCTCCAGACTGGTGCTGCGTGAATCTTCTCTTTAGAGACAAAGGCAGGTAAGTGAATGCAGAAGCAGAAAGTGTAAGACAAGCATACGATGTTCATGCATACTTCTGTAGGAGACCTAGGGGGTTCCTGAGTGTGGTCATTTGTTTCCCAGGACTCAATCATCACCTTGCACCTGGTATCTCTATGCAGGGCTCTTAAAACTCTAGAAGCTGTAGAGACTGAAGACAGTTCAGCTCATTCTTCAATGATGTCCTTGTCATATGTACTTCTCAGATCAAAATAAGAGTGGAATGAAATTGAAACTGGACCCATGCTGGTGGCTTCTATGGTCTATTTCTGAATCTGAATAGTAGGTCCAAGCTTTTTAAAAATGTATGGCTCTGCCCTGTGGGCCCTGGATGGTTGATGGTCTGATATAGAAAAAGACTGGGCCCCTGGGATGAACCCAGAGCCATGGCAGAGCCTGGCAAGCTACCTGTGGTGTGTTTGATATGCCAAAAACAGTAACTATAATGGACCTCACTCCCGACGAATGGAGACGTTACTGGCGCCCGCTCAAGCAAATTGATAACAACGGGAAGGCAAGTGAAGTGAAGTGATCTGTTGTGTTTTACAAATAAAATGAAAGGCCATTAGAATATTTGCCTCTACAACAAACAGAAGAAATCACATTAACATACACAGAGAAAGAAGTCACTCACATCCAAGTGCTGATAGAGGAGCAGCAGTTAGATCATGGCTAGTCGTCTTTCACCTGAGGTGACTTAACATCATCACAATGGTGGTGTGGATGCAACACCTCACAGTTAACAGACCTGAGTGGTAACAGCTCTTGATACTGAATTATGACAGATACTATCTGAACTAATGTAAAAAATAGTGCATCAGAAAAAGTATTACTAATTATGCCCCCTAGCTGGGATCCTGTAGCCCTTTCTCACTGCTTACACAAGGTCTAGATGAGAACTTCCCACCTGGGGTCATGTGACTCTCCAGGATATGGTGGGAAGAGTTGGGAGAGAAGGTTAGAAGAAGGCTGATAAGCATAGGTTAGAGTGTTCTGTTCAAATTTAAGCTACTCTTTTCTGTGATTATTTTTCAGTTATTTTTTTAAATTTACTTAGTACTTATTGACAGATAACCAAAAGCCAGGCACTGTTCTTGACAGGGGGAGTAAACCCAACTGCCCTGCCCTGCAAATTCTAGTGAAATGGACAAGATATACTACCAGAGCATCAATGTGCCAACAGAGAATGAGGTGGGAGGGGGAGAAGAATAATGAAGTCAGGAGAAGGATGTTTGGGCTATTTTTAAATACGCCGTCAGGGAAAAGCTTTCTCAGAGAGGCAACAAGTGCATACCAACCTTGAGAAGGGTTTATTTGCAGTCGGTGTGCTTCAGGGAACAGCCAGAACCGAGATCATCACTTCAAATGGTCCTTAATCATAGCGATTTAGCACTGTCCACGCACATCTGACCTCCTCAGATGACACAGCTATGCTAGGCAACACCACTTTCATCACTTTGGACTCCCAACATTTAGTAGCTTAAATTAAATTTATAAGGTATAAAAAATTCCATCTATTCCAAACTAATATGAAATAATGCAAAACATGTAAAATTTGTTCTCCAGATAAACTCTAGCATAAATGGCCTATATTATAGTGTAATTTAGTATAGGCTAAATCACATTCTCTTAATTACAAAATATTTCATGTAAATAACCACTCTGAGTCAAGTGCGATAAGCCAGAGGGCATAAGATAAAATTTCTATAGCACAAATAAATTCCCTCGCCTTTAAGATTCTCGATGATTTTGAGAACCTTCAATTGAGACTGCTACCAAAATAAAAGGGGGTCATCTTTTAGAACTTAGCACATTCCCCAAACTAACATATACCAGTAGCATTTAAATACTTACTTGTCCATATTCTATTCTTGTAACGACAAGCTCTTCAGTCAATGTTTTTTCCTATAATACTACAGAGTATCTAATACTATTTTTTTTTCTACAACTCTTTTTAAACATCTTATAATTGCTTAGCTTCGAACTGAAGATGCAGAACAAGGTAATACCTCACAGCTTTGGGAAAGGCAAAGCCAAATCAATTAACGATGAAGATACTTTCTAATATAAAATGCAGCTCACCTAAGAATTGCTGTACTGTAGCCATACTGTCCCCAACTCAGAACAGTGCTCACAGATTTTTTGCCAACACTTCATAGAAAACACTTTGGGCATGGGCATCTGGTCAAGGGCCACTGCCAACTTATCTGTGGCAGGGAAGTCATTTACCAAATAATTAACAATTGTGATGGTGTCACTGCATGAACCCTGAAAAAAACCTTCAAGAAAAAAAACCTCACTTAAATCAGGGAAGAGTTCAACTATGTATTTTTTAATCATGTACAAATGGTTCCAAGTATTAAATAATGTTGAAAAGACAAACTTTCTTGTTTAAATGGAGTATTTCTGATTTTAAGCCAGGTGCTAACTGAAGCCAAGGAAATTTTCTTGATTATGTCTTCTGTTTCCTGCCTTCACTGTTCCTAAATCCCCAAAGCAAGTCGTCCAGCAACTGAGTCCCAATAGCCTAAATAGTCAAGCTGAACCATCATTTAAAAAGTCCTTGGTGTATAGCTGTTGGGAAATTTTACTCTCTAAAAAGTGAGAACTCAGGAAATCTCTTCTCACTCAGCATCTCAAAATTGAGTATTAACTGTACCATGTCTCTCTACCTACAGCAAATTAAACCATTTCACTCTGAACAAAAAGTGGAGCGGTTTCAAAGAAATATTTGGGAACATCTGCAGAAAACAACTGGGACAATGATAGAAAGAAAAGACACGCCAATTCCATTTAAGCGATGAAGTTATTTTCCTTTACTTTATCCAAACATTTCACATTCATGAAATCATTATTTCAGAGCAAACATAAGCTTATAGTACATTTTAAAATATTACAATATTTTCAAGAAAGCAGAAAAGTTTACTGATAAAAATACAAACACTGTAGTCTTTTCCATGTCTGCTGGTAAAAACAACAGATTAGTTTGGTGGTGCTGAGGATCACCAGAGATATGAGGAGCTCCCATGGCAATGTGCTTACCCTAATGTCCCGCTGTCATAACTTTAGCCCCTCAACATTCTTTTTCAAGTTCAGCAATTCCTTTTCCTGCCTACTTTTCTCCATTTTGAAGGCTAACTTGTTAGCTTTCTTCTCCATTCTTCGTTCCTGTACCAGAACAAATTTTCTGTTACTTTTTCATCAAACCGATGCGTATTAGTTCTACAAAAGACCCTTATAATCTCACAGGGGAGGGAACTACGTCACCTTGCGCTCTTCTCTGATAGCTTGCTTCCTTGCCTTTTTGTCTTCTTTGCTTTCATTTTTAGAACGTGGTTGGGTTGATACCCTCGGCAGATCACTGTCATTAATCATCTGCATTCGTTCAACCTGTTTTGCTGTGAGTCCTTTCTTGGGCAAGACATTGAGAGGTATTCCTGTTTTAGAAGATAATCGAATTTGTTTGGGCTAAAGTAAAAAATAAAATGGCACAAGGGTTATTTTCCATTCTAATTAAAAAAAATGACTCACAACATCATTGTTGCTTTTCCTAATGGCAATGCTAGTCACAACATGGTCAGGGTACTCTGAGAAATGAATACGTATGCTCCAGCTCTAATCCTCTGTGCCAAGGACTTACCTTCGGTTGATATTTGATAAGTTGCGGATGATTATACAAATTTGAGTAAGTACCTAAAAAAAAAAAGTTTAAGGTACTAAGTATGTAGTCATTTCAGCAACGCAAACTACTCAATGTCTACTACTTTCCTTTCCCTGGTGTTTTCACAGTTCAAAGTAACACTTGAGTTTCTCCTACAAGGTTTTAAAATGATTTATGACTCAGTAATAGGAATATTATTTTTTTTCCCATGTGATTTTCAACAAATTTATTTTTCAAATAGGAGAAATACTCTTCTTAAATATACTACCATCCTTTTTGGGGCGAGGGGGAGATGTGGACAGGGGGCTCCCAGGTAGTGCTCAGGGGCCTAGGGACGGCGCCCAGTGACATTTAGCTGACTGGCTGGATAATTCATGTAGAGCCCAGCAACACGGCTCTGCGCATTGCGCTGGCAGCTACCCGCACACCTGGTGGTGCATGGGGTCCCTGTGGGTCACACCTAGCAGTGCTCAGGGGACTATGTGATGATGGCATTGGGCTCGGCACTGTGCATGCAAGTCATGCGGTCCCATGTTCTCATTATCATACGTTTAATGGTAGAACAGACACCAAGATACTTACTGCAAATGGATTCACAGTCCCACTTCTCTTTGGCTTCTTCAACAATTACAGAAACAATCTCTTCTTCCTCAGACCCATCAAGTTCATTCACTGGCAGCTCCTGATCCTCAAAGGGTTCAAGACTATTTAATTTTACACAACTTGTGGTTGAATTTTCAAAAATGAAGATAGAGGAAAGAGGGGGAAAAATCCATTATTATATTGTGTAAAACAGTACTAAAAAAAAGAAACATATGTATGGATCTCATTTGTCATTTCTTAAAAAAAAAAGAAAAAAAAACAAGCTTTAACAGCTTTGCCTTTCTAGCAAATGTTGGACATAGTCAGCTGACAGGGAAGAGCTGTTTCTTTGCAAGGTTCTAATACTTTAAACAAGATGACAGCTTTCGAAAACATGACTTTTAAAACGTCTTAAAAGCTTTTGGACCAACTCTTCAAAGTATTCAAAATATTCATCCCAGGTCCACAGCCCCTGTCCTGTTGCTAGATCTGCACATGCTCCTAACCAAGGATCCAGGTATTTTTGAGCCTATGGAAATACGTGAGTTTCTCAAAGAAATAACCTTCACGTGGATGCTGACTCCCGCTAATCAGCGGGCCAGTTCAAATCTTCTAAGGAACACCTGACCTTTCAGGAGAGTGACTATTTTTGACTATACTTAGAAGTCATAATAACTGTCAGCCAAAGAGGCTGGAAGCACTAGCTGATTCTCCAAGTGGACTATGACCTAACACTGCACAAATGCCAATAATCTACCAGAGCATAGGTCAAAGCCATAGCGAACTGGACTCCCAGGATGTTTCCATCCAGAGTCGTTTTTAGCCTCAGAACTCACCACCAAAATCTAAGCCAAGGGTTGCGGAAGAAGTGCCACAACACTGATAATGACCAGGCGATTTTCTAGATATACGACAACTTCATTGAGAATGAGGAAAGTCCCAAGATAAAGGAAGTCACCATACTTCTCTGCCTTCTCTTTATAGTAGTCATTCAAAAACTTCCTCCAAGCGGTTGCTGTCCACTTGAATGGATCCTTCTAACTCAGCATTATCCAATGCTCCAATCTCATCGTCATCATACTGCTCGTAAAACTTGACAAGAGAAGCGACAAGAGAAATGAAAGCATTTAATTAAAATTCTGGCAATTCAGCGCTATTTTTAATATTAATTTTATTTCTCCACAACAATTACCGAGATTACATCTATCATTAAAATATTAGCAGGAATTTAACACAACATGTTGGGAAGACACTTTACGCAGCACCTTCAAACTTTAGATTAAAAATAAGCTGCCATTTAAGATGAAAATAAAAGGAAGGTATTCCCTTCAGCCTTGAGAACAAAATTTAAGCATAAATCTGCACTCTGGAATATTTTATAATTTTAGCCTCACAGATTATGCGAGCCAAAAGTATCATGCTGTACACATCCTGTTCTTATTTCACTGTATTGTTCCAATACCATCATCAATGGCTTTGGGAAAGGCTGATATAATTTAAGTTGCATCCTTTGCAGTTAACAGTTTACCTGTATCTTATATGAATCTAGGAGAGAGAAACTCGTACTTAGTAAATACACAGCAAAGTTAGGAAACTTAACTGAAAATGAAGGTAAAGCCGCCTTCACTTGCCAGAGAGGTTCAAATTCTACCATACGCTATATGCCACTTACGGTCTTGAGATGTGAGTGAGAAAACACACATACAAAAAAAAATTCCAGAAAGGAATGGAATTTTATTTATAATCAGGCAGGCACACTGATGCTGGGAATGGGCGCTGGTGGAGAGATGGGCATTGGAACACTGTATGACTGAAACCAATCATGAGCAGCTTTGTAATGGTCTAGTACAAGGTGATTCAATTAAAAAAAAAACATCAGGCCAATGCTGAGGATGTCGTCAGAGTAACTCAAAATCAAAATGTTAGAATTCTAAGATAAAGCGAGGGTTGACCAGCATTCTTCTGATCTATTCTTTTTTTTTTTTTTTTTTTTTTTTATTTATTTTTTTTTTAATTTTTTTTTATTCTTTATTATACCACCGTGAGACATACAATTACAAAGGTGCAATTGGTTCTTGGTAATACAGTATTCCAGCACCCATCCCTCCACCAGTACCCCATTTCCACCACCAATGTACTCCACCCCCTCCCACTCACCCCCAGGCTGCCTTAATAGCAGGTAGCCCTGCTTCCTCTCTTTCTCTCTATCTCTGCATCTCTCTCCCTCTTCTTTTTACACATTGTGGCTAGCCCTGCAGATATTTATTTATTTATTTATTTATTCCACCTTTTCTCCTTTTTTTTTTTAATTGAAGGATGCTCATGTGGAGTCCTGGCTCCACAGGGTTCCAAGATGCACCCTCCACCCGAACCCATCTCCCATCACCAACGTCCTGTCTCCCTCCCCCCTCCCAATCCCAATCACCCGGCGGGCTCTATATGTCATCTCCTTCCTCTGTATATCTCCCTCTCAGCAAACCCTCCTGCTGTTCAAGGAATGCAGTGTACCAAAAATCATCATTGTTTCACCACCCTAGTGGCCGCGCGTGCCGCAAGCGGCCGCGCCGACCTGGGCTCAAACCGGCTTTGCTGGTCCTCTGGTCGTGGGACATTTTCCCAGCGTCTGGACAATGAAAATGGTGGCTAGCGTGGTGGACGAGGTCCCATCCGGCTGCTTCCGGGACCCTCCGGAGGCGACGGGCCCACTCCCAAAGCCCATCTGCCCTCCTCGGGGGTTCCATAGTCAGCTGAGGCCCGGCGCGAGCCAGGCTCCCGCCTCCCGAGCCGTCTGCAAGACTCTGGATGCCGGCCCGTCAGCAGCTCCTGGGCGGGAAACCGGGCTAGTCACGATGGAGGGGGAAGGGGGTGACCGCGCCTCCGTCTGACGACTTCCCAGTGCTTCCCGCCTCTTGGAGCCGCCTACTTGGGCTCGAACCGGCTTTGCTGGTCCTCTGGTCGTGGGACATTCTCCCAGCGTCTGGACAGTGAAAATGGTGACTAGCGTGGTGGACGAGTCCCATCCGGCTGCTTCCGGGACCCTCCGGAGGCGACGGGCCCACTCCCAAAGCCCATTCTGATCTATTCTTTCCAAAATTACAGCCAGGGTGGTTTTACAGTCTGTCTTAGTTAAAAAAAAAAAAAAAAAAAAAAAATATATATATATATATATATATATATAGGCTGTTTCCAGTCCCTAGAAGTTACGCCTTCTGGTTCTAAGGTCACCTAGGATTAGAAATTAACATGACAAGGCACGTAGAGCAGGACTTTTACCTTCTCAAATCTCTCATCATGAAGAGTCAACTGTTCATTCCTCCTCATGACCGAGGATGTCATAGAATACTCAGTAAAGCGGCTTTTTGTTTCCTCTTCCCAGAAAAGTGATTTCTAGCTCCCCCAGAGGCCGGCCAGGGGCAGACGTGCCCTCCTCGGAGAAGGAGCCCGCAGAGTCATCGCCTCGCCGCCACTTTCTTTTTCTCATCGCCCACGTCTTCCCACTCATTGCTATCTTCAGCGTCCTCTTCCTAAAGTCAGAGCCAAAGGAACTGTCAAAACAACTTAAAAAGCAACAGAACCAAATGACCTTATACAAGTAAAATTTGAGGGCACTTCAGGGAGGAATTCTTATTTCGGCAGAACAGCTGTGCTGATGGGCCCATCTGCTATGGCTGGGAAAGTAATGAACTAGCAATCAGGCAGGCTGAGCTTTAGCCCCACCTACTGATGCCTCCCTATGGACCTCCAAGTCCATGTTCTCTGCTCTAACGCAGAGGCTCCCGCCCAAGGCGCGGGAACTTCTCTTCCCACCCTACTGCTGAAGAAGCAAGTCCAGCCATGCCTGCTTCCGAGCAAACCGCACATACTGCAGGCCCATTCCCTCTGCTTCGCCCGTTGGCTTTTATTGGCTTGAAGAATAAAATCATCTTCAAGCAGATTCTCTGGGTTATCAAAATCAAAGTCATCATCAAGAGCTGCAACAATGTCAGGATCAAAATCCAGTCGAGGACCTAGACGGTAAACAAAAACTGAGCTGTAATTCCCAAGAAAACACAATTTCTTCACGTAACTAACATAAGCTAATTTCCTATTATGGCCAGATTCTACCTATATATTGAGAATAAAGGAATGATTATGAACGTAAAGTCCATTCCAGTGTGAAAAAGACAAAGACACAAAAGGAAAAAAATATTCCTCCCCTTCAGTAATCACTGGTAGACATTCACTCTTACAGATCGACAATATTTACTATGTCTCTTTAGCAAAACTGAAATTCTTCACCTTCAGAAAGAAAGTGAGCTTTAAATTCACTTGTTAGCAGTAAGTCTCGCCAGTTAGAATGAACTCAAATTCAGTATTTGTTGCCTGTTAAACGTGTGTGTGTGTGTGTGTGTGTGTGTGTGTGTGTGTGTGTTTGGGCCATACCCAGTTGTGCACAGGGCTTACTTCTGGCTCTGAGCTGAGAACACTCCAGGCAGGGCTTGGGGATCGAATCCAAAGGTCTGCGTGTATAGGCGTGGCATGCAGAGGGTCTGTCCAACCACTGCACTAGCTCTCTGACCTGTAAGCAATTTTTTTAAGACTAGGATCTTAGATACATCCTAGCCCGTGCCTTCAGTTTTGGTCACCTACATAAAAATACAGATTCCAGGGCCAGGATGATAGTAGCAGGTAGCCTGCTGACGTTGCACATGGCTGACCCAAGTCGAACCCTGGCATCACTTATGATTCCCCAAGCACTGCCAGGAATGACCCCCAGTACAGAGCCAACTGGTGTGGCCTAAAGCAAAATCCACAGCCCAGAGAAAGAGCTCAAGTTCCAGCTTGGGAGCTGACACAGCTACGAGGTGCTGTGTCCCTCTCGCCCACATGGCCACTGTCCTCCATGCTCTTGCTGTTTTCCTGATTGGGAATACCCACTGCCCCAGTCAACCCTCCTAAATCTGCTTATCCAAAACCTTTACAAAAGCAACCTAGATGTCATTTCCTAGGCTGCAGAAGGTGCCTTCCACACGTCCCCCGAGGATGGCTTTGGGGCCTACCAATATTATTCATTTGTACTGGAATCATAATTTCTCATTCACTGCCAACTTTTGGAAATTGATGGAAAATTCCTTGGAGGTCATGGATCGCCTTATTCTGTACTATCTCTCCAGCACTTCACCTAACTTCACTCGGTTAGACTAAGTTTTCAAAATTCCCCAACCGGATAAACCAAAGTCTGCTCAGAGGAGGATGCTGCGAACAGGCACCCTCAGGCTCGCACCTGAGGCCGCTCTACCTCGACGGCCTCAGCTCCTTACTAAGAGCGCCATCATTGCTGCGTTTCTTCTTGGGAAACAGCTCTAGCCACCAAGACACTTAAAACGCACCTGAAATAGGGAGCCGCTTTATTTAACAATCCGACAGCTTCCTCAAAGTCTGATGCAAACACTGAAGAAGGCAACTTAATTCCAGTGCTCTTGAGAGAGAAAGAAATGGCACACATTAGGTTTATTGTAGAGCTGTTCGAACCACTGAGCTGAAAAGCTTCCCGCTCCCCTCCAATTCACGTCCACCCCGAAGTCCAGAATGAGACTAATCAGGAGGAAGGTCCTTGCAGATGTGATTAGATGAGGTTATATTGGACCGTGGACGCGCCAGTTCAAACACCGGCATGTCCTCTTCTACGAAGTTCATGCGAAGACAGAGACACACGGGAGAACACCTGCAAGGACGGGCCTGGAGCAATGCAACGACGCCAAGAACACTGAGAATCGCTGGCAGCCACCAGGAGCTGGGAAACAGGCCTGGAACACATCTCCCCTCTGAGCCCCCGAGAAGCAACAAGTCAGCCAAGCCCTGATTTCAAAATGATGCCTGTGGAAGAAGAATTTTCTGTTGTTTTAAGCCACCCAGTGGGAAAGCGTGGTAATTTGTTACAGCAGTCCTGGGAAACAAAGACAACCACATTTCATGTTCTCTCTCACTTGTGTTCCAGCAACAAACTTTACAGATGTGTACTCGCTGTCATCTTAAACACAACTTCCCTTCCGTACTCCACAATGCTTTCTCCAGCATTTTACTATTCCCTTTAATCCCCATGAGGCATCACGAGCCTAGTGAACTGGAAAGTCTTTAAGAGGGGTTAAACGGCATGCCTGTGTGAAACTGGTTGAGTAGGGTTCTCGGAATCACATTTTCTAACTCCACATTCAATTTTCACAACAAAATTTAATCTTCTCCCTCTTGAAGCAGTGATAATGTTCCCATGTTGAATAACAGCACAGCTCAGTTTTGCTCTGAACTGGCGGTCTTAAATCCTAGGGCGGTCATCAATCATTAATCTCTATCCTGAGATGTCTTTTAACTCTTGTACACAGCGATTTCAAAACACCAATCTTTAGGGGCACCCTTACTCATGCTCAACCAGGACTCGATTACTGTAACTATTGCTTAAACCTAATCCAACATTCCTGCACTGTCAGATAAGACTCCTTTTAATATTTTAATAATTCGAGTAAAATGTTACAATGACTTCCTAAGCTTTTGATTTTTCACTCTTTTTAATGCTCTATAAAAACCAAGATCTAGTCTATGGAACAAAACTTCCTACACTAACATATAAAATATAACCTCTTTACAAATAAAATCCAATTCCTTCTGCCACAGAATTGAGGGTGACAGCGCACACGAGGGTCAGCACATACCCACACCATTAATCACATGCCCCTTTGAGCTGGACCGGCCCTTGCTCTCTCTCCAAAGCAGCCCTCTAGCAGCTGACTCAGCTCCTCCGCCTCTTTAAAGTCCCTCTTGACTACTGGCTCAGAATTTTCCTTTGTCTGAACTGGCCTTATCCTTTACACCTAAGAAGCCACTTGCACATTTACTGGCATTTATTTTCTGACTGGTTCTTTCATCCATCTGTTTTCTCACCGAACAGTAGTGAGAGTCGCTATCTCGTCTGACCTATCTCTGTGGACCTCAACACACCCTGTTCTCAACTCCAGTGCAGTGACCGCTGCTACATACAGCTCCACCAACGCACACATCACGTTAGCAAGCCTGTTGACCTTAGCAAGCTGTCAACAGGCTTCCAAGAAAATTTCACTGGTATGAACAGAGTCTGGATTATGAATGGGCAAAGACTGGATTTACTGCCACGAATTCCTTTTTTGGGGTAGGTGGGTGTTGGGGAGTGTCTCTCAATCCAGCAGAGCTCAGGAGCCGGGGAGATACCTGCAATACTCGGCACCGGGCAGGAGAGCTCAATGCCGACTTCTGCGAGGCAGTGCTGAGGCACGGCACTGCTCAGTGGCCCGAAAGGCGACACGTGTCAAAGCTCACATCAGGAAGTCACGGGGACCAAACGGGATTGTGGACATATGTCAAAGACCACTGAGATTCCTTTTAAAAACAGCCTGAGCCTGCCAAGAGTGATCCCTAGAGCAGAGCCAGGAGTAAGCCCTGAAAAAACACTGTGTGGGCCAACAACAAAACCAAAACTAAACCAACAAACGAAAAAACCCACAAACAAACCAACGACAAGAAGTTTCAGTGATACCTAACTCACACAATGTATTTACCGTAAAGGAAAACTAAAGACCAATTCACCCGGTGAACATCGATAAACAGTCCTGACAAATGCAAGCCAGCTCAATTTTATACTAAAGGAACATAGAATTTTGTCCAAGTGGGATTTCTTCCCAGGATGAAATATAGGCCAATCATTTGATGCACTACATCACATCAACAAAAGAACTGTCTTATGATCAAGTAAGTGCAGAGAAAGCTTTAGACAAGATTCAGTACTCATTTACTGAATTAAAAAATAAACCAACTTAAAATGGTAGCCGATGGCCACACACAACAGGAAAGCAGATGACATGTTCACTGTCACCAGCACTCTGCAGAGGGCAGGAGGTCCTGAGCACCACCTCAGTAGAGCCAGGAGTAAACACTGAGCAGTGCCAGGTGGGACTGGAAAAACGAAAAAACCCCAGGAGACCCCACCACTAAAGAAGTTCTAGAAACAGATTAATACAGTAAAGTGACAGGCCATAAACTCAAGACATAAAAAATCTGCTTCATTCCTCTCTGCAAACAACTAGATGAGAAATCAAGAGCACAACCCTATTCTACTGCAACTTGGGACACCAAAAGTCATAAACATTTCACACTACTGAAATCATGTCACCCAACAACATTTTAAAGAACGGAAATTAAGGGGCTGGAGAGGTAGCACAAGGCCCCTGGGTTCCTGTTGTGTACACACAAGAACCTGGTTCAATGCCCACAGGCCCGAGCACCACGGATCTAACTCTGGTGGTCCCCAAGCACCACCCCATGTGGCACCGGTATTGCAAAACCAAAGTAGCTCTGCAAACTCTGGTCCTCGCATTGAATCCTACGCCAGGTTAACTGAGGGCCCTCCCTGCCCCTCAAAACAATTAAGTACCCAGGAACCAACTTAAAAGACGTGAAAGACAGGCACATTAAACTGTAAGTGGTTAAAGAAATAGAAGACAAAAAGGAAATGAAAAGATACTCAATTTCATGGGCAGAGTAATACTGCTACAACAACCACACTACAGTGTATTACACAGGCTGCTGATAGAGTGAACCTGTCTGAGTCCTGTTAACAGTCCTCAAGGAACAAACGAATACTGGGAATTTTTATGGAACCACAAATGACCCTAAATAACCGAGAAATCTCCCAAGGAAAAACTACAAGAACAGCGGCATCGTGCTCCCTTATTTTAAACTACACAAAGCGGTGGAAAGACAACTCAACAGACTGGGCCCATGCAGAAGTGCCAGGTTCAATGTCCAGCACACCATGGCTTTCTGAGCATGGCCAGGAACAAGTTCAGAAGAAAGCCAGACGCAATGCATGAGCACCACTAGGTGTAGCCCCAAAGCAAAACGTAAACGTAAACGATACAGAGCGACAGTAATCCATATAGTATGGTACTGAAATAAAGCCCAGAAAGAAATCCTCAAGTCTGGACAACCCAAAGGTGTAATTGAAGAAAGGAATAACTCTTCAACAAACAGTGTTAGGAAAACTGGGTATCTGAATGCAAAAGCATGAAATGCTATTATACTATCGCTGTCACTGTATCACTGTCTTCCCGTTCATCATCGATTGGCTCGAGCGGGCACCAGTAACATCTCCATATGTCCTGTCTCATGCAACTAGAGCCCAAGGGCACCTGCTTGGTCCAGGAACTTAAAGAGCCTCAAACCATTCCATCAGGTCTGGGAATGAGGTCTATAATTGTTACTGGTATCTGTCGTAAAATACGACACGGGTAGCTTGCCAGGCTCTGCCGTGAGGGTGGCATACTCTTGTAGTCACCTCTAATCTTGAGCATTTATTGATGAACCGCACGCTGCTTGCGGTTGCGTGAGCCAGGCTGTGATAGGCTGGTCTGCTGGGTGGAGTCCTGACGCAGGGGGAAGTCCGGATGTGGAAATGGAGGCCCTCATGGAGTGGGGAGTTGTCTGGATTGTTGTGAGGCTCTGCTGGGGTGGCGGGCCAGGGCTAGAACCCGCCATCCCTCCCGGATGCCTCGTGAGCAGCTGGGCACAGGGAGAGTCGGTAGCAGTTCTGCCCCATGTCATTTTTATACTATGCATAAAAATCATTTGGGTAATTAGACACCAAGCATAAAATACATAAAATGGTCAAAATGCCCAACACCAGCTTCAGTGGTATTTAACTTTGCTCTTTGAAGATTTTACTCCAGTTATGAAAACATAAGAAAAAAATCAACTGGATTGCATCAAACTAAAAGGTTTTGCACAGCGAAAGGAAGTAATTAAAGAAAAAAAAAGGCATCCTTTTAAAGTGGGAGAAAATATCCAAATATACATTTGTCGAAAGGGCTAAAAAAACCAAGATAATGAAATCACGAAACTCAACAAAAGACCCAACTTATCAAAAAATAGGGATACACACCAAGGAATGCACACAGATCACCTACAGTTATACAAAAACATGTTTATCATCGGTATCGGAAATGCAAGCCAAAAGGAAAATGAGGTAACACCCGTGATCTCGAAAATCCTGTACCAAAAGGGCCAGAAATAACAAGAGCTCGTGGAGGGCAGAGGAAAAGGGACCTCTTGTACACTGCAGTAGCAGGCATGGAGGAAACTGGTCCAGTTCCTATGGAAAAGATACAGATTTCTGGAAACAGGAGTTCCCAGGGAGTGCAGCAATTCCCCAACTCGTGTCTGTTTGCAAACAGGGCTAGAGTTACCCGTCATGCCTAAAGAAGTCAGAGGAGGACGATCTCTCTCACACCTGGGTTCTGAAGAAGCAGTACACAAATGTCTGAAGGAACAGAACCTGAGAACTAGCCTTCATGAACTGAACTTAACAAGGACGAGCAAAGGCGCAGAGGAGTTGGGACCCGGGATAACAGCGGAGAGCAGACACCTGCTGGAGGCGGCACTGCAATCTCGCATGCTAAAACCCTGCCACCACAGTCCTGTAAAGCAGGGCCCGCGGACCCCACCTCGGAGGCAAGCCCACCTATGTTCATTGCCATTTCCAGTTGCCCGGATCGGGAAACCACAGATGCACCCACTGACTAATAAAGAAGATACCATTTATCTGCACGACGGAATACTACTCAATTATTAGATGAAACTTTTTCCGTGCTTATTGATGGTTTTGTTTGGGGGTGGGCTTACTCCTGTCTCTGCACTCCTGGATCTCTCCTTGCGGGGTTCGGGGAACCACATGGACTGCTGGGATTGAGCCTGGGTTGGCTGCATGCAAGGCAAGCACCCTGCATACTGTATTATCTCTTCAGCCTTGAAGAGATGAAATTCAATCTTCTGCTAAAATCTGGAAGAAACTAGAGGGAGTCATGCTAAGGAAAGTAACTAGAAGAAAGATGATTACTGGACGCCAACACTCATATGAAACATACCAACAAAGCAAAGGGAAAGACAGCAACAGACAAAGGCACAACCTTAGCTTCTCACCACAGAACTGAGATCACCAACATGGGGGAGGGCAAAGATGGGCTAAAAGAGGGGAGGGGGCCCAGTGGGCCGTGGAGGATGAATATCGTCACTTCAGTGGTGGCAGGCTATGGTGACCCTTCACCCCGAAACAGACATTTACACTCTTGTAAACCACTATCATCAGTGACAACAACAACAAAAAAATGGCTCTTTACTCATCTCAACACACTCCGACACACAACTGCTCGAGATTCTTACTGGAATTACTAAAGATTCTTCTTTCTCATCCTTCCTGCTGGATGCACTCCAGATGCTTGCAGGAATGAGCTCAGAAGGGCCCGACGGCTCCTTCAGGTGCTGCAGGTAGTCGTAGTCGTCATCAAAGAACACGCCATACTTCCTCTGCTCTGCCCGTCTGTCTTGGCATTTACCTCGGGAGACAAAACTGAGTATCAGAACTGATACTGTTTTACCCTACCTCAAGCAGGATACGGTAAAACAGGGATGCTGAGTTACAAAAATTATAAAAACTCAGAAAAGAAAGAGCTTCTAAATTGAACACCACTGTGGGAGTTAGAGTTTAGGTAAGACAGAAAATGGAACAGGGTGCTAATAATAGTCGAGGGTACTAATGCCAATCTAGAACTGAGCATTAAATAGAGGCAAAAGGATTCACATGACAACCTTTTAATGTATGTTCTGTAATCCATAGTCTGGAAGGGAAGGAAAAGAGAAAGAGAGAGAAAGGCAAAGAAATAAAGAACCTGCCATGGAGCAGGGCTGGGGAAGGGGGGGAGGGAACCGGGAGCGTTGGTGGTGGGAGATGGGCACTGGTGGAGGGACGAGTGCTGAAACACTGTATGACCAAAACCCAAACATGAACTTTTTTAATTGTATATCTTTTTATTTGTATGGAGATGGGCACTGGTGGAGGGACGGGTGCTGAAACACTGTATGACCAAAACCCAAACATGAACTTTTTAATTGTAAAAAAAAGAAATAAAAAAAAAATAAATTGAACACCATTAACACTAAAACGGCATGAAAAGTTACCCCTTCCACTAGCGATTTCTGTGGGACAATTAAGGTTAAGGAATAGAAGTCTGCACAAACACACTTATTTTTTGGTTTGCTTGTTTAGGGGCCAAGCGTGCAGTGCTAAGGGCCAACTTCGTGGCTCTGTGGAGGGGCTCAGAGGAGCACACAGGGTGCTGTGGACCAAACCCAGATTAGCTGTGTGCAAGACAATTACCCGTCCACTGTATAGCGTCCTTCTGGCCCCTCCACACGTAGTCTTATCACTATTTAAAGTGTTAAAAGGGCCGGAGCAGTAGTCCAGCGGGTAGGGCCTTGCACGCGGCCGGCCTGTGCTGGCCTGAGTTCGATCCCCGCATCCCATATGGTCCCCAAGCACCACCAGGAGTAATTCCTGAGTGCAGAGTCAGAGTAATCCCTGAGCATCGCCGGGTGTGACCCCAAAAAAAAAAAAAAAAAAAAAAGTGTTTAAAGGGGACTTGCTTGGACCTAAATACAATTTCTTGCATTTACATGCAAACAGACCCAACAGATAACACAACTGGTTTTTACTGAAACGCTAAGCATGGCCAACATGCCTCAAGCCTCCCTTCCACATTATCTGCATCAGCACATACACTCTGACTAACAAAGATCGGACTCCTTAGCATAACTCACTCACATCTCAGAAGCAAAATGCAGCCTGAGATCATGAAATGGCAGAATCTCGGGACCAGAGAGCGAGCACATAACCTTCCACAGGCTACAACCCCGATAATGCCCGTAGCACTGCAGCTGGGGGTCAGTAACTATCTACTATCAGTCTATATAGTGCTCATTTAAATGTATCCACTCATTCTCTAGCTCAAAATTAAGACACCGAATGTAAAAATCAAGATGCTAACAAAATTAACCAGATCAGTCTTGCAGAAGGGCGGTTGGCCAGCAGAATCCGCTGAGGAACTACCACCTGTCTACTTACAAGTGTCCTGGACCTACTTTCTGGGTGGGCAACAGAACGCGCTGAGGTGCGGTCTCATCTGCAGCTAAAGGGTCCCGCTGGCTCCGGTGGACCAGGTGAAAAGAGACGGCTTTCTTCTTCTCGATAAAGGGCTTTTTCTTCCTGTGAGGCTTCAAGAGAATAAGAGATGAAGACAAAAGCGAAGGGAAAGCTGAAATCAGTTCCATGTAGAGTCATGGGTTTTTATTTTTTTAATTTTTGTATTTTTAAGTATTTTATTATGCCACTGTAAGATATACAATTACAAAGATATACAATTAAAAAGTTCATATTTGGGTTTCGGTCATACAGTGTTCCAGCACCCATTCCGCCACCAGTGCCCATCTCCCACCACCAACGTCCCCGGTTCCCTCCCCCCTCCCCAGCCCGCCTCCATGGCAGGTTCTTTATTTCTTTCCCTTTCTCTCTCTTTTCCTTCCCTTCCAGACTATGGATTACAGAACATACATTAAAGGGTTGTCCTGTGTATGTAGTCATGGGTTTTAACAAGCTATGTGACTCAGCTTCCTCCAACAAACATCTGTTGCTATTTAGGAGTTAGAACTTGTCACAGGTGTTGGGGATAAAGCAGTGGGAAGTCAGGAGACTGTCCCCACTCCTAGCAACCAAGCCATCAAGAAAACAAGTTCAGATAAAATGAAACAAAATCTGTGACCCGCTAACGACCGAGTGCTCTGGGAAGGTCCCTACAGGTCGCACACGGTGACGGGAACGCCCCCAGAAAACCCAGGGTACCCCAGGTAGGCGTCTTGTACGAAGGGCTGAGCCCGAGAGCAGGTGACAACACTCACCACGAGTGGACGAGGCGCATCGTCCCTGCCTATGCTCTGGGTTTGCTCCTCGTCCTTCATGTCCAAATGGAGCCTCGCCCCCTGAACACGCCCCCTTGCTCTCGGGCCCCCGCCTTGGACCTGCCCTTGCTGGGTTAAGCTCCCTTTCGCAGCGCCGAGGGGCAGACAGACGCCGGTCACGCACGCACGGACGGATGGACACCTCCCTCTGCGCTCCTGCAGGTGCGGGGGCGCACACCTGTGTTCCAGGTCCGTCCTGGGCCGCTGTGGGTCAGGGGCTATCACTACCCAGGGCGTCGCGGATCAAACGGGCAGGTGCAGGCCCGGTGGTGAGGGTCTCCCACCCGTGGGCACCCACCCCGCCGTCCCCGCCGCAGTCCCGCCCGTCGCCCGAGGCGCACTCACCATGCCGCGGCCGCGCGGCGCTCACCGCAAGGCAAAGCGGCGACTGCGTCCCGGACACGCGACGATCCCCTCCGGGGGGACACTCAAGGCCCGACACAGCCGCGCTGGCCGCCGCAGCACACGTGCAGGCCGGCAACCCGAGGCGGAAGTCCGGTTCCGGAAACCAGCCAATCAGCGAAGACGCGGAGGGGTCGCGACCGGAAGTGACGTGATCACGCCGCAGCAACGCTCGCGAGAGACCTACGGGCGCGGAGTGACAGTTCCCACCCCCGTGGCGGGGCTTTCCGCGTCTGTGAGCGAGTAGTAGGAGGCGGGAGGTGGGGTCGCACCAAAAGCCGGGTCCTTTTGGGGGCGTGGGGAGGCTTTTTTTTTTTTTTTGCTTTTTGGCCCACACCGGGCGATACTCAGGGTTACTCCTAGCTCTGCACTCAGGAATTACTCCTGGGGGTGTTTGGGGGCCATATGGGATGCCGGGGATCGAACCGGGTTGGCCGCGTGCAAGGCAAACGCCTACCCGCTGTGCTATCGCTCCAGGCCCACCCCTTTTTTTCTTTCTTTCTTTTTTTTTTTTTTTTTTTTACTGCACTCTCTATTGGAGGACAGATGTGATCACTCTAGGGTCTCTGTGGACACGTGTGGTACCAACCGTTGTCCCAAAGGTATCACTTGTATCACTTGTCTTGATCATCGATTTGCTCCAACGGGCACCAGTAATATCTCCATATGGCCTGTCTCATGCTAGTAGAGCCCAAGGGTACCTGCTTGCTCCAGGAACATAAAGAGTCTCAAACCATTCCATCAGGTCATGGGAATGAGGTCTATAATTGTTACTGGTATTTGGCATATCAAATGCGACACGGGTAGCTTGCGAGGCTCTGCTGTGCGGGTGGGATACTCTTGTAGTCGCCTCTGATCTCCAGCATTTATTGATGAAGTCCCGACTGTACCAAAGGAAAAGACACACAGGCCCGTGCCATGAAGTCTAAAACTGCTCTGCATTGTGTAGTTGTGTTGTTCCTTCCTCAGGACCAGAGCACCGTTAGGTGATGCTGAGCCTGTCCTGCCGAGTCGAGGTCTTAGAGGAAGGAAGGTGGCCCCACCCGGGTCAGGAGGTTTCCTGGTTCCTGGTATCCATCCTGGAGGGCTCTGGATCGTTGCCTTAGCAACGGGGATCCCAAGCCTGTCTGGGGTGGGCTGCCAGAGGCTTCCTCAGACCCTCATTTCCTACCCATTAATGAGCTGCTTTCAAATGCACCGTTTTCACTCGCCCGCCCAGTACTTGGACGATTGAAGTACAGTGAAAATCTCTTTGATGTTTGCATGAGGCCGTGCCAAGGTTTATTCCCGTAAGGACCTTCCTCAAATGTTTGATCCTGGGTTGAACAAATAGGCTCTAAGCATACGCGAGTTCAAGCGGGTCTAGCCCACTGTACTTTCCTCCGGCAAAGCCGGATTGTAGTAATGCCAAGGTTTCCCCTCGGATCTTTGCTCAGATTTGTGGCTCCCCGGTTTCTGGTCTGCTCCGGTGTCTGAGTTGTGGAGAGTGCCGCACTCTAAATATTTGTGGAATATTGGCCTTTCATTATAATAAAATATTAATCAGGACCACAGTCCTAATGGCTTGAAACACTGTGAAGAGAATACACAGCACTGGGATGTGCCCCCGTTTATTACTAACATGGGCAAGTTGTTAGGTTTTGTCTGTAGAATAGTGTGTGCCTTGAATTTCCTATAGTATTTGTTTTAAAAAACAATTCTGGCACTGGGCCTGAGTTTTCTCAGGTTTCCCTTCGCACCACACTT
Organism: Cryptotis parvus; assembly: GCA_021461705.1. NCBI lineage: Eukaryota > Metazoa > Chordata > Mammalia > Eulipotyphla > Soricidae > Cryptotis > Cryptotis parvus. Next base: position 102,241 of record JAJIBD010005661.1, on the reverse strand, counting down.
CTCTCTCTTTATCTTACGAATACTGAAACTGAGCCCAAGAAAGCCAAGTACTTTCTCAGCTCAAACATCTTGTGAGTGACAGGGCAGGGCTGTATTCAGGAGTCTCAGCCTGAGCCTCGCCACTAACAGTGCTTTGGTTTGCTTCTATTTTGTTACTTTCTCATCACTTCCCCACTAAGCATTTCATACTGGTGTTCCTTCCTGAGGACTGTCAGTACAGTTGGAGAACCTGGGTCTTGTACACATGTAGATTCTGAAATCAGACAACTCCAGTTCTCAAGTTCTCCAGTTCTCCAGTTGCCCAAGTTCTCTGGGTAAGCGGAGGAGCCTGAAAGCTTAGGTAGAAGCCCAGGGCTCCGGTTCACGAAGGCCATACCCTTACCCCCCACATGAAACAAATTCTGTCTGTACTGTCTAAAGTATAGGTATCACCTAATTATCCTATTTTTAGTTCTTGCTTTAATCTTCTTATTTAATCATGCCATTTCCCTGTTTGAAACTTTTCAATGCCTTCCCTTCTGGCTTCTAGAATTGAATCCAGACTCTCTGCATGGCAACCAAGATGCAGCCAAGTTATACCATCCGGTCTCACCCATCAGTTTAGCATCATGTCCCTTTATGTCCCCTACATTCTGGTTTATGACCCAGCGCCTTCAGGGAACGGAGTCCCCTTCATGGACCCCTTATGGTCCCCTGGCCACAGCCAGAGGTGATTCCTGAGCAGCACTGGGTATGGCCCCAGACAAAAAAAATAAAACTAAGGAGCCATCTCAAATGGTCTCTGAATTCTAGAATACTCTACTTATTAACACTTAAATATTGAGTCATTATTTTCATGTCTTTACAACCAAACTACAGTAACCAACTGAATTGAGAGTAAAGATTTTTTGTCTTGCCAATTTTACATCCCTAGGGCACAGCATAGTACGAGAATAATAATTGCACTGTTCAGAGCCCTTTACAGATATCCCCTTGTTAAATTCTTGCACAAAGTTGTGAGGAAGTATACTTCTTATCCTTTTAAGTGACTTTTATTCCATTGGCACACAGCCAAAAGCAAGGAAGCCAATATGCAAATTCAGGTGTAACTTTAGAGTCGCATTCCTATTCATTATAGTATACTCCATTTCAAAAACCATCCATGTGGGGAATTTACATGCATCAGTCACTGTTTCAGGTGCTCTCCATACATATAGATCATTTACTTTCTGTTGAGTGTAGTACTACTATTGAGCATTATTACAATGGTGGAAATACTAAACTCTATTTTTTATATGCAAACATGTTGTTTTCTAACATTAAAGAATTATAAATTGTATAAAATACAATGTTAGAGAAGAAGAAGAAGAGGAGGAAGAGGAAGAGAAGGAGGAAGAGAAAGAGGAGAAGGAGAAGGAGAAGAAGAAGAGGAAGAAGAGGAGGAAGAGAAGGAAGAGAAGCAGAAGAGAAGGAGAAGAGGGAGGAGAAGAAGGAGAAGGACTAGGAGGAGGACGAGGAGGAGGAGGACGAGGAGGACGAGAAGGAGGAGAAGGAAAAGGAGAAGGAGAAAAGAAAAGTGCCTGCTATAGAGGCAGGCTGAGGGAGGAGGAGGGGGAGGGAATCGGGGGAACAATTGGTGGCGGGAAATGGGCACTGGTGGAGGGATGGGTGCTGCAACACTGTATGACTGAAACCCAATCATGAACAACTTTGTAAAAAAGTCAGTTTGTAATAAAAAATACAATGTTAAACATAACAGTAATGATAATAAACGAAACACATACTTCTGCCCTTCAATGGTTAGTGTGTAACTTTCAGAAAAAGTTCACACTGAGATGCCATCATGCACTTAGTGGGATGCGTTTAAATGATCTGTAGTTAAAGTCTATGAAACATGCAAAATTTCAAATATGCCAGTGACAGATTGTTGAAGCTAAGCTGAGACTCAGGAGTATAGTTCCTTATGCCTCTCAGACAAAAGAACTGTCTGAGAACCTGGCCTTAACACCAGTCATATCTGAAGACTATTGATTTGTAAACTCTGAAAGTATGGGAATAAAATGGTTTGGAATCCCTGTGATTCAAATAGATTTACACTGGAAGTATTAAGTCCATAAGATGCATTTCTTAGTAAATTATCTTTTACTATAAGCAAATGAGTCTATAATCCAGTGATTTAAGAGTATGTTTTTAAATTTGATTCGTAAAGTGTCTGCATTTCAACAAGTGTGAATGTTTAGAATTAGATACAAATAATTGCTTAAAGACAAAATAACGTTACCTCAAGTTTTGTGATTATTGGAGCAATATATATTTAGTATTAGAATATTTGCAAAAGTTTTAACAAAATTTGAATGTTGCAGAATTTGACTAATTAGCCATTCAATTTCAATTTTAGATTTGTAAAGTTGAAAGTGTACATTTTTTGATTTGGACCTACACTCAGCCTTGCTCAGGATCCTGGCTCTGCACTTAGGATTCACTACTGGTGGTGTTCAGGGTGTCGTATGCGGGACCAGGGATTGAACTGGGCTCTGCTGCATTTAAGACAAGTAAGTGCCTTAGCCTTCGTACTATCTCTCAGAACCTGAAAAGGTTTTAATTAAAAATGTTTATAATTTCATAAAACATACTAAATATCTTGTAAAAACAATGAAAGAATGAAATAATCATACACTGAAGACTGTTTAAACAAAGAGAAAACACAGCCTTGAAGAGCAAACCTAGGTCTGTAATGTGTGCCATTCTCGCAGTGTGAGATGACGGCTCACTGGTCTCATTGTTGTTTTGATGTGCATTTCCCCACGACAAGGGATGGAGAGAATTTTTTTTTCGTGTCTTTTTTGTCATCCACATATTTTCTATGAGGGAATTTCTGTTCATCTCTTCCCCCAATTTTTAATGTCATTTTTTTTCTTGCAAAAGTTCTACCAGAGCTTTATATATCTTGGATATTAACCTTTTATTAGATGAATGGAGGGCAAATATTTTCTTCTAGTCTGTAGGGAGAAATGTTTTAAGATGTTACTACATTTATGAAAGGTCTTATAAATGCAACTTACAACAGTTATAAAAGTCCTGAAATCCTCATTATAATAATATTTGGGCATTTAATATACTTATAAAGAAAATATAAACTATTAAGTTCATATGTGCTGTTCATTATATTATTTCTTTGTCAATTTTGAGGAATTGTGATTTACAAAACTGTTACACTTTTTATGCATACATTGTTCCAACACCACACCATCACCGGAGATGCCACTTCCCGCCTCAAGAGCCCCTCCCAGCCAACCCACTCCCCAGGTAGTTCAGCTTTGTAGAGGAAATCTCCAGTTCCAAGGCCTTTAGGCATTTGTTGTTCCCTTACTATGTTTTCTTTTGTACCCCAAATGTAAGATTGTGTGTGTGTGTGTGTGTGTGTTTGTAGGTGGTGGAACTCCTATACACAAAGAAATGAGTATAGTTAGTTAAACTCCTGAAATTACATAACTTTATAAAACAATGGTAACACCAAACATTAGCCAAACGGCACAAATGCTGGCTGACTTTGACCGAGAATGTGGAAAGATAGGTCTACAGCTAAATCTGAAGAAAACTATGTTCATGAAAAATGAACTAGTTCCAGAGGCCCCATTCACTCTCAATGGAACAGACTTCTCTGAATGCAGCAGTTATGTGTACCTAGGTCGAGAAGTCAACATGATGAACGACCTAAAACCTGAGCTGCGCAGGAGGAAGAGAGCGGCATGGAATGCCTTCAAAGGCATCGAAGAAATAGCTAAAAGGACAAAGAACCTCCGGCTCCGGGCACATCTCTTCGACTCCACCGTTCTCCCTGCATTAACATACGCCTCAGAGACCTGGGCCCTACGAAAGCAGGATGAGATTGCTATTCAGGTCTCCCAGAGAGGAATCAAAAGAGCTATGCTTGGAATATCACGCCTCACTCAAGTGAGAGAAGGAATCCGGAGTTCTGACCTCCTTCGCTATTCCAGAATCAGGGACGCTGTCTCGTTTGCCAAGGCATCGAAAATCAGATGGGCTGGCCATGTAATGCGATTTGTAGATAACTGCTGGACTAGAGCCGTTACCGACTGGATCCCACGGGATGTCAAAAGATCACGTGGCCGCCCACCTACAAGATGGCCAGACTTTCTTGTCAAGACCCTGAAGGAACGGTTTGAGGCTCTTCATATTCCTGAATCAACCAGATGCCATTGGGCTACATTGGCACATGATAGGGTCCAATGGAAATGTTACTGGCGCCTGCTCGAGCAAATCGATGAATAATGGGATTCAAGTGATCAAGTGATAAAACAATGATATATTGTTAAAAATTCTCATAAGAACTTTGCTTTTAGTTATATAATTTTAAAAAGATTATAAATATTTTGGATAATACGTTTAAAATGATAAATCCCACAGATACAAAATTTAGTGAGAATTAAAAAAGGAAAGCCTGAGTAGGTCTATAAAAGTATAGTATGAAAGTGTATTTTATCCTACAAAGAGAATGTTGGCTTTGTGTTAGAAATACTATAGTATTGCTGTAGTATCTGCATTAATAATTAAAATATAATAAAATTTTATAGATGCAAAATATTACCTGAATAGAAACAGAAGGAACATGCAATATAAATGAAACATTAATCATTGAAAAAGCAGGAAATCCATAGCACGCTGGGCATAAGCAGATCTTTCTTTATCCCGTGTAGGGCAACCATAGACACCATCAGTGAATGCCATACTTACTGGCAAAGCGCTGAGAAGTTTTACTGTCTTTCAAAGAAAATCCATGTTGTAATGCATGTCACACATCTGGTTTCAAGGCTATGCATTCCCTCAGCTGCTGCATACTTATGAATCTTTGTATTGTTTCTTCACATCTGAATGATAATCTAACCAGATAAACTGTTCTTGGTAAGGTGCCATTTTTATTGTTGTTTCGGTGTTTTTACGGTATCTCACCATTCTTTTCTGGCTCATAGTGTGCTGTCTGATAGATACACTGTGAATATTAAGAGACATTTGTATTTAGTTCTTTTTTTATTTTTTGGTTTTTTGGGTCACACCCAGCGATGCTCAGGGGTTAATCCTGGCTCTGCACTCAGGAATTACTTCTGGCGGTGCTCGGGGACCATATGGGATGCCGAGGATTGAACCCGAGCCGGCACAGGGACGGCGCGTGCAAGGCAAATGCCCTACCCGCTGGGCTATCGCTCCTGCCCCATAGTTCCTTTTTTTTGATCTTACTACTTACTTTCCAATATTGTCTTTTTGACAGAATATTGTCATTTTGACAATATTTTTAAGTAGTTTATTATATCACCGTGAGATATACAAATAAAAAGATATACAATTAAAAAGTTCATGTTTGGGTTTTGGTCATACAGTGTTTCAGCACCCATCCCTCCACCAGTGCCCATCTCCATACAAATAAAAAGATATACAATTAAAAAGTTCATGTTTGGTTTTGGTCATACAGTGTTTCAGCACCCGTCCCTCCACCAGTGCCCATCTCCCACCAACAACATCCCCGGTTCCCTCCCCCTTCCCCAGCCCTGCTCCATGGCAGGTTCTTTATTTCTTTGCCTTTCTCTCTTTTTCCTTCCCTTCCAGACTATGGATTACAGAACATACATTAAAAGGTTGTCATGTGAATCTTTTCCTCTATTTAATGCTCAGTTCTAGGTTGGCATTAGTACCCTCGACTATTATTAGCACCCTGTTCCATTTTCTGTCTTTCCTAAACTCTGACTCCCACACGTTTGTGATAATTTCCACCTTTGACAAGACCTCCCGATATATGCTTCACTTGACCTTGGATATTGGCATCACAATATGCACATTTCTATCTATGCCATGCAAATAAATGCAGTCATTCTGTATCTGTCTCTCTCCTTCTGGCTAATTTCGCTCAACATAATCTTCTCCATGTCCATCCATTTATAGGCAAATTTTATAACTTCATTTTTTCCTAACAGCTGCATAGTATTCCATTGTGTAGATGTACCAAAGCTTCTTTATCCAGTCATCGATTTTCGGGCACTCTGGTTGCTTCCAGATTCTGGCTATTGTGAATAATGCTGCTATGAACATAAAAGTAGGGATGGTGTTTCCGCTGCGTATTTTTGGTTTCCCAGAGTAGATTCCCAGGAGTGGTATGGCTGGGTCAAATGGGAGTTCAATTTCTAGTCTTTGGAGGAAAGTCCATATTGTTTTCCAGAAAGGCTGTACCAGCCGGCATTCCCACCAACAATGGATGAGTGTCCCCTCTTCCCCACATCCACGCCAGCACTTGTTGTTCTTGCTCTTTTGAATATGTGCCAGTCTCTGTGGTGTAAAGTGGTATCTCATTGTTGTTTTGATTTGCATCTCTCTGATTAGTGATGATGAGCATTTTTTCATATGTTTTTTGGCCATTCGAATTTCTTCCTTGCTGAAGTTTCTGTTCATTTCTTCTCCCCATTTTTTTGATGGGGTTGTTTGTTTTCTTCTTGTAAAGTTCTACCAGTGCCTGATATATCCTGGATATTAACCCCTTATCAGATGGGTATTGGGTGAATATTCTTTCCCATTCTGTGGACTGCTTTTGTATCTTAGTCACTGTTTCTTTTGAGGTGCAGAAGCTTTTTAGTTTCATGTAGTCCCAATGTTTATCTTTTCTTCTAGTTGCTTTGTTAGTGATGTGTCACCTTTGAAGATGCCTTTAGCTTCAATGTCGTGGAGGGTTTTTCCTATATTTTCTTCAATGTACTTTATGGATTCAAGTCTGATATTGAGATCTTTAATCCATTTTGATCTTATTTTTGTGCATGGTGTTAGACACAGGTCCAAATTCATTTTTTACATGTTGCTGCCCAGTTTTCCCAACACCACTTGTTGAAGAGGCTTTCCTTACTCCATTTTAGACTCATTGCACCTTTATCAAAGATTAAATGATCATGTGTTTGAGGTTGGGTGTCAGGATACTCAATTCTATTTCATAGGTCCACAGGTCTGTTTTTATTCCAATACCATGCTGTTTTAATTACTACTGCCTTGTAGTACAGTTTGAAGTTGGGAAAGGTGATGCCTCCCATCTTCTTTTTCCCGAGGATTGCTTTAGCTATCCTTGGGGGTTTATTGTTCCATACAAATTTCAGGAGCGTTTGGTCAATTTCTTTGAAGAATGTCATCGGTATCCTCATAGGGACTGCATTGAATCTGTACAGAGCTCTAGGGAGTATTACCATTTTGACAATGTCGATTCTCCCCATCCATGAACAGGGAACGTGTTTCCATTTCCTTGTGTCCTCTTTTATCTCTTGGAGCAGTGTCTTGTAGTTTTCTTTGTACAGGTCCTTTACATACTTGGGTAAGTTGATTCCTAGGTATTTGATTTTCTGTGGCACAATTGTGAATGGAATAGTTTCCTTAATATCCTTTTCTTCTCTTTTGTTATTTGTATATAGGAAAGCCACTGACTTTTGGGTGTTGATTTTGTATCCTGCCACTCTACTGTATGCGTCTATTGTTTCTAGGAGTTTTTTGGTAGAGAGTTTAGGGTTCTCTAGGTATAATATCATGTCATCTGCAAATAATGATAGCTTGACTTCTTCCTTGCCTATCTGGATGCCCTTGATGTCCTTTTCTTCTCTGATTGCTATGGCAAGTACTTCCAGTACTATATTGAATAAAAGAGGTGAGAGGGGGCAACCTTGCATTTTGACAATATTTTGCCATTGTCATTGACAATGACAAATTTTGTGTATGATGAGTCTTGGAATTTTTCTTCTTGGATCGGTTTTTGCCGGGATCATTCAGACTTCTTGGAAATGGGCGCTTGCACGCACCAACTCTGGGGTATCTTTATCTATGATTAATTTCACTCAGTTCTTCATCAAATTCACCTTTCTGATTTACAGGGACTTGGATGGTCCTTACACTCTTACTCTTGAAATCATCCCAAAGTTCCATTGTGTTCATTTCCTTTGAAACATTTTTCCATCTTTCTGACTTTTTTAAAAAAAATGTTTCCTGAATCTCATCTTGGAGCTTCTTGATCTTTCTTTTCAACTGCTATTATTCTGCTCTTCAGAACTTCTATTGCCTTTTTCTTGGGGGTGGGGGTGATACCTGGTAGTGTTCTGCACTCAGAGTTATCCATCAGTGCTCAGGGGACCATATAGGGTGCCAGGGGTTGAATCCATGTTGACCACCAGCAAGGCAAGCTCCCTACTTGCTGGACTATTGTTCTGGACCCTTCTATTGCATTCTTTGTTTCACCAGCCATATTTTTGTCACTTTTGATTACAGTTTCTTCATTTCAGCACTCATGCTTTTTTGTGCTTTGCTGATTACCCATTTTATATATATTAGCTCATTAAATATCCTCAACATGGTATAAGCAAAGTCATCGTCTTAGAGTTTACAGAGTTGGTTGGTACTGGAAAACTTCCCATGCTAGTATTTTCATTCATTGGACTTGGTGGACTTCTGAGCCTCGCTCCATTGTATTTGCTCCTTAGTTAGCCCCACAGAAAGTCTCTGAGGGATTATGCTGTGTTGCTCTTTCCCTTCCCTGTCTGTCTTCTGCCAGTGACAGATTGTGTGTGTGCAGTGTGAGGTGTCACAAGGAGAGTGGTCACACAGTCATGTATATGGCAGTGCAGTTCAAGGTACAAGCAGTGGCAAGATGAGTTATTGACACAAGGAAGGGACATTCACCTGGAAGGTGGAGCCAGCAGAGGGTCTGGCACATGGAGGTGGGTCTGCTGAGATGGCAGAAGTTCTGTTTAACATTTTAAAGAAACTGAATGTACCATCTGGAGAAGCCATTTGAAGCGTCTCAGAGATGAGTCAAATACAGCACTGCAGGGGAAGGGGAGGCATAAACAACACTGTGATGCACAGAGAATGGGGATTAATTTGGGAAACAACGACCTCTATCTTTTTTTTCAGTTCCAAAAAGGCTTTTAATAGTACAATACGCTCTACCACTGCAATCCAATATAATGGAAGACCTCTAGCTCTGGTCAGAACTTAGACCATACATGAGGGCCCAAGTCTCTTACCAAAGAGGATCCCACCAGAGAGAGGGTTCCACCAAAGTGGATCCCACCAGAGAGGGCGACCTTCATCATTTTGGCTCACTGAGAAATAGAAGGAAGCTTATCCAAAACTACTGGTGTGCAATGAAACTACAGCTCTGGAACACTAAATTTAGTCCAGGGAAGTTACTAGGTAGGCAGAGGACTCACTGGAATGGTCTAGGAATAATGTGAGTTGTCATTTAAGAATAGAAATGTGGGGCCAGAGTGATAGGACAGCGGGTAGGGTGTTTGCCTTCCATATAATAAATATGGGATCAATCCCTGGCATTCTGTATGATCCCCCAAGCACTGCCAGGAGTAATTTCTGAGTGCAGAGCCGGAAACAATCCTAGCATCGCTGGGTATGATTAAAAAAAAGTATGGTGGTGGGAAATGGGCACTGGTGGAGGGCGGGGTGCTGGAACACTATGTGACCGAAACCTCCAAACATGAACAATGTTGTAATTGTATATCTCACGGTGGTATAATAAAATATTAATAAAAAGCATGATAGGATTAAGAATGAATTATTTGGAGAAGACTCAGATGTAATGATCAAGACTTTGAGAAGTAATCATGCACTGAACGAGAGGTAAGACATTTAAGCTAACCATGGAAAAGATGACTAGTATCTTAGATTTAAACTGTTCAGAGCCCTCCATAAGCAATTTGGGGCAAAATCTTGCCAGTGTAGAGTCCTCACCACCAAGCATCTGACCTAGGCCAACCAAGGTTAAATTCACCGAGGAACAGGGGCCTGGAATGTGGCTAACGTGGTAATGTCTCGTATGTGAGACCAGGGTTCAGCCTTCTCCCCTTCCTCCAGCACAAGTATGGCCCTAGGGCTGAGTACAAAGGAGAGTGGCATTCTCTGAGGATACTTATCTAATTATAAAGGTCTTCTTTATGAAAACTTTCTCCTTTACACTCCAAGAAAATGTACTTGACTTTAATAAAAGAGAAGTCAAACTTTTGGTTGTCAGCCTTTCTGTTTTATGTGTTCTGCTGATGGCATTTTTTCAGAAGACAGAGAACTAAATCCATAAACGGAATGAAGACTTGGTGTGTTCCTAGACAGCAACACTGCTAGCAGCAACTCTGTACAGATCCGAGGTCCATAGAGTTCAGTGAGAATAAATTCAGTGCCTTCAAAGCATTATGTAAAACATAAAAACAAATGCACATCAACATATGTGCATTTCTTGTCTCCACTGGGTTTTAGAAAATAATATTTCAATGTGGAACCTGGTTTATGGTGAGCAAAAATGTAGTCATACCACTACACCGACATTGGAAATACACTGATAATTTTTAATAGCATACTTGGGGCCAATATTTCAAATCTACTTTTTAATTTTCTGGCCCCAATCTTCAACTCTTATGTTTCATTAAGATAATGATAACTATATTGCTTTTCTACTTTACTCTCAATACTGTTGCTCTTGTCCTAGGTTTGAAGGAGGCGAGGGTAAAGCTTTTGTTTTTTGAGGGGTAGCACCCAGTGATGTTCAGGCTTAACTCTTGGTTCTGCATTCACGGATCACCCAGCGGGTCTAGGGGACTACAGAGGGTGCTGAGAATTGCAGCCAGGTCCGCCATGGTAAGTGCCGTACCAGCAGCTCTATCCTTCGGGACCCCTAAGCTGTAATTTGTAACTACTTGGAAGCAAGCCAATTCCTTTCCCAAATCTTTCTTCTTACTTCAACATTTAGTAATACACATAATGAGAAAATTTATTTTCAATGTTATTAATGCTGGCATGGTTCCCTTTTTATACATTAGAATGTCAATAACACAAAAATATCAAATATCCCCAGGTGGGAAAAAAGCAAGTTTGAAAATTATTGAGTTGACATTTAAATTTTTTTTGGTGGGGGGGCTGTTTACTCGTGGCTCTGAATTCAGGAAATCAGTTCTGGCATGCTGGCAGAACCACATAAGAGCAGTGGCTGTGTGCAAGGCAAGCGCCTGACCCTCTGTTCTCTCTCCAGCCCCTAAGGCAGACATTCACTTCTGTTATAACACCGCAATCTGCCAAGTTGTTCATAACACAGTTGTTTCTGGTAGTAAATACTCCAACATCAATGCCAATGCCAGTGTGACTCTCTCTCCACCAATATCACCAGTTTCCCACCACCACCCCAGCCTGCCCCTTGCAGGCACAAATATACATCATACAAAGGCACATGGAATTATCAAAACTTAGATCAATAAGAATCAATGTGTGGTAACATATCTCACAGTGGTGTTACTGAATTCCTTTTTTTTTTTTTTTGATTTTGGGTCACACCTGGTAATACTCAGGGGTTACTCTCCTTGGGGGACCATATGGGATTCGGGGATCAAACCCAGGTCGGCCATGTGCAAGGCAAATGCCCTACCTGCTCTGCTATCGCTTCAGCCCCTGAATTCATTGTTTAAGGATCTACTGTGCCGATTAGTGCTAGCCGAGCCTTCTGTGTTATTGTTTAGGCTCACTGAGTTTGGTGGGTTTCTATGCACATTTTCCATCAGATTTACTGTGATTAAGGCAGTCATTCTTTAGACAGTTTTTAAAAATCACAGGCCTTCCATGCACAACAATCTTAACATAGATGGAGATGAACATAAACCAAGTAGTACAAACTGTCTTGTTCTTACTTTATGGGGTGAGAGCACTGGACAGTAATTTAAAGGGATTGAGCACTGTCTGAATAACATAGACATTGCAATCAACTAAATCTGGGTATTTCCCAATCATTTTATTGAGGTAACTTTTCCCAATTTTATACATATATGCATTTATATATACTTAAGAAAGCTACACAATGTTCTAAGGCACTTGGAATTGTGCACAGAAAGGTATCCTATAATATTATACAACTAAAGCATGATTTTGCTTTTTAAATAAAACAAACATCAATAAGAATAAAAAGATAATACATATTTTTCTTTTAGGTTACAATAGTGGAATACACATATATGTGTGTGTATACTAGTAGATATTTATACCCACATACTATAATACAGTACAGATCAAGAACACCAACAACAAAAAAAGAGAAACTGTCATGTTAATCAGTATACTGTTCCAGTTATTTACACGCACAGATATTATACCTGTGTAATATATAGAATTAGACCACTCACTGGAAACCAGGAATTTTTCATCAGTTCTGTTAATGATCACAGCTCACCATTCAGATCAATTTAACCAAAACTGGAAATGACAAAAGAAGATCTATTGTCTTTCATTTAAAAAATCAGTACATAGGAAGAAATAGTAACAAGTTTGAGTTATTAGTGGATACTACATCAAATGAAATCGGTGCAAAATATTTTGAACACATTGGCACATTTCTAAGCCTCGGAGGAGATATTCTGAAAAACAAATAAAAATTAGTGCCTACATTTTAAATGACAGAAGTGGTTTCACCCTAGATTCATTCAGATTGTTTTTGAGTGCTAGCATTGCAGTGGTGAGTTGGAGGCTCAGAAACAAAGAAAGCACACAGTCTGGAAAAAGCCCTCCAAATTGGCAAGTGGCACAAATATTGTTGGCATTTTAATATACCATAAAATTGACCTGAGGATGGCATAGCATTCTGCTCCATTTACATTCTTCCATTGATTTGCTTTTTTAAATTTTGAAATTTTCTGTTTTGGGAACACACCAGGCTGTGCACATGTATCATTCCTGGCAGGCTTGGGGGACCATAGTGGGGTGCCCTGGGTCAGCTGTGTGCAAGGCAATCACCTTACCTGCTGTACCAGCTCCCTAGCTATTATTTTTGAAACAAAAGAAAACTGGTGCTTAAAAGAGAATTCTTAAATACCATCTAAACATTCACAATGTAATCACCTATATCAACTCTGAACTTTGCCTTAAAAATAAGATATTTAGGAATTTTAATATAAAAAAGTATTACATGGTCAGACTTCTTTGTCAAGAGCCTGAACAAATGGTTTGAGGCTCTTCGTATTCCTGAAGCAAGCAGATGCCATTGGGCTACACTGGCTCATGATAGAGTCAAATGGAAATGTTACTGGCGCCTGATGGAGCAAATTGGCGAATACCGGGATGTCAAGTGATCAAGTGATTACATAGATAACTTAATTCCATCTATTAATTAGGCATAATTTCATCCAAATAATTTCAAGACATAATTACCATTCAGTTTTGGTGGTAAAGGGTGACATAACAAGTATATTTAAAAGTTTTAGCATAGTTTAAAGGTTTTGCTTAGGTAAACCTCAACTTGTTCTGTGATTGAGGCATTACTGAAGCCAGAACAATGTGCCGGAAATCCACCTCTCCTTCACAATCTAATATTCACAAATCTACTTAGTAAGGTGAATGGTATGATCATCCCAGGGGATTCAAACATTTGCATACAGATCAAATACATCTTGACAGTAGAAACAGGCGATTGTTTTGGAACTTACGCACTGCAGCCCATCCAGTGAAACCTCGGTGATTTCCACTCACCACCGTTTACTCATGTGCATTGTTTGTTGTGTTTAAGGTTAAGTCATGCGTCAACTCTCACAACTAACACAAGGCTCACAGCAAGAGCATAATTCAAGTAAAATTGTGAGGCCAGGTAAAAACTGCTTCCTGTCAGTTCTCTCCACTAAGTACAGCCCTCTTGGGAATTGCCATGTTAGCTAGATACCACCTCCCTGGAGAACTGGCACCTGCCAGCTACCTGTCGGCAGAAACCTTGAAAAACAAAGTGGAAGAAACAATTCTGGGCCCACAGAAATGCAAAATGACGTTTGAGATAGGCACTTTTCCCTGTATGCCCTCAAATTGCAGTACACAGTGGCATTCCATAGAGGTGGTACAAGCCTCCGAGGAGGACATCTGGACAGAGAAGAGGGGTTTTTTCTTTGTCTTCCACCATGGCTGGGGAAGCTACTGGTATTTAGTTCTAATGGTGAGACATCTTGCAATGTGGTAGACATTTCCAAATGTCAACAGCATCCCCTAATGAGAAACAGTGGTGAACGGTGCTTTGCTCCTGTGACGACAAGCTAAATGACATGTGTGTATGTGTGTGTGTGTGTGTGTGTGTGTGTATGAGTGCAATAAATCCATGCTGGGATAAATCTATGCTAAGCTATAAAAGGACCTATGCTTATAACACTGGCCTTCCAGGGAAATAGCTGCCATTGGGGTTTCTCATTTTACTTATCTTTTGATGCAAACTTAGTGGTGCTCAAGGCTACTCCAGGTCGCCTGCTCGGTGCTCAAGGCTATTCCAGGTCCCCTGCTCAGAGGTCACTTGAACACACGCCTCCCACAGGCAAAGAATGTGCACTAGCTCTTTGCTTGTGCCTTTGAGGCACTCCTTGCTCAACTTCAAAGCATATATGAGGGGATAGTAAATCTTGGGTTAATTCATTTTGCAAAAGAGTATGTCTTTTAGTTGACTTCTTGACATGCTAATGGAAGTTGCATTTCTCTAAAAGCTTAAAACTTCATGACTACAAAATGAAAATGGAACTGGAGATTGGTATAGCAGGTAGGGCACTTGCTCTGCACATGGCTTGCGAGGTTTCGTCTCTAGCATCCCATGTGGTGCCCTGAGCACTACCAGGAGTAATTCCTGCGTGCAGAGCCAGGAGTAACCCGGAGTATTGCTAGAGTGGTCCCCCTGCTACCTCCTAGCCCCACCCAAACAAACAGAAAGTGAGTATGAGAATGGTTGGATTCGATCCTGTCCTTTGGTCCCTGTATTCTACTCAGTCCTTAAGATGCTCTTTGAAATTTGGCTTTTAAGGGGTCTAGGAATCTCTTAGAAAGAACTTGTTAACTTGTGATGACTTTTCCCAGTGTAGATTTCTCTAGGGCATAGTTCTGAAGTTTTTCTGCTTTGCCAAATGAAATAGTGTGATTGATCTTACTAAAAGGCAGAGTGAAATGCTCAAGAGTGAAAGATTAGCCATTTTGCCACTATAAAGAAGTCGAGAGAACTTTGTAACTCAATTGCATCTAAATGGTAGCTTTGGGCTCACAACAGACTCCAGTGACACTAAGAAATTAATTCTTGTTTCAAGGTAGCTAAGAGAATGCTTAAGGTAGTTAGAGAATGCTTAAGCACTGATGACATTTATATATTTAGTATTTTATATGTATTATATATTTTGTAATAGTTTCATTTCTACTCCAAGGGAGATTTCTTACTGTGAAGTGTGCTGTTGGAATCTCTTAAACAATAACATTTTTGAGGAAGAAAGTGAAGTTTTTAGTATTGTAAAAGACTTTACAATAGTGGAAAAACTACTATGATAGTGGGGAAGAATATCTTTTCTATTAGTACAGTTTACTTTGTGAAAGTACAGTCTATCTACTCTAAGTAGAAATGCAATGTCTGTTATGTTAAAACAGAGTTTCTACCAAATTATGCAGTGCTAATGAAGATTTTTTCTCTTTCAACTGTAAGCTACATTTGTTTCAATGCCAAGGCACCACTGAATTAATTGAAGGGGGTAAAACCTATCTCTGGTTTTTAAATAAGGGCTTATCATTTTTATTGAGTATCAAACAGGTTTTGATGAGTAATATGAAATTTTTCTACCCCCTTATGTAGATTTCCACTCATACTTCAGAACTTTCTATGAACAGATGATATTTACTAACACTGGCAAAAGATAAGTGACTAGTCAGTTTTCTAATAAAGGATATGAAAATATAACTAGAAAGTTTGTTTTTCTGAGAATATTAGGCGAATTTGCTTTTTCCCTCCTAGTCAAATAACCCACGATTCTCTGAATATATACATTCATTTAAATAATTTAAGGAATTAACATACAAAATATTGAATATTTTTAAAAGCAACATACTTTCACATACATAGGAAATTATCCAACAGGGTCTTACTCAATGACTGCTCACTGCCAGGGAGTTAATCTCATTAGACTGGCAACGACCTAAAAATGGTGATTAAGCCCATTATATGTGCTTTCTACCTTTATGTTGCATTCTCCATTTTAAGGAAGTCATAAATAGCCACTTTGGCTGTGACAATTTTTTCCCCTTCTCTTCACTCTGGACTTTCCTGGAGACGGGTTTGTTTTTTTCCTTAACTGTATCTTGGAGACAGGAAAACCTACTCACTTCTCTTGTGAAATGTTGTTCCTAAACAGGGAATGTCTAGGAGTTGTATTATTACAACCCAATATGCACACATCTATTTTCTTTATGGAATCTCAGCATTTTGGTTGGTGGACAGCAAAGGAAGGACAATTTTATGCAGGCGGGGCCAATTTTATGTATACTTTTAGGGCTGCCAGCCCCTGCTGGGCAGTGTGGGGTGGACATGAATGGTTTCCACCTTTTAAAATGAGCTTCTAGGGGCCGGAGCGATAGCCCAGTGGGTAGGGCGTTTGCCTTGCACGCGGCCGGCCTGTGCCGGCCCGGGGTTCAATCCCCGGCATCCCATATGGTCCCCGAGCACCGCCAGGAGTAATTCCTGAGTGCAGAGCCAGGAGAAACCTCTGAGCATCACCGGGTGTGATCCAAAAAAGCAAAAAAAAAAAAAATAAAATGAGCTTCTAGAATTGAGTCTTATTTGGTAGCATAGTTTGCTCAGAATTCTTTCTTTCCCTATGTTTCCCACAGCAACACATTCTAATGAAATCATTAGTGGTTTCGATTCATAAATATTAGAATAACTGGTCAGTTTTTTGACTTGTCAGCCTCTCATAATCTCTAATTTTGAAGTCAATCAGTATAAAGAAAGAGTATGGGCAGTTCATTATTCTAAAATATTAAACAAAAGGGGTATAGCAGCCTCAGTAATAACCAAGGCTTGAGGTTCTCATTTTTGTATGGGGTGAAGTTCATTGTCAAAAATAAACAGTATCATGTAAACCACTAATGGGAAAAATTTCTTTTAGAAAGAAATATAGATTTTTTAGGATATGTACTTTAAGTGAGAAAATGATGATGTTTAATAGTCATCATTTTCATAGATTTTATGATTATAAATAGAAAGAGGGCAAAGGTTTTAAGTATAGAAAATTAAAAGAAAGATGGCATCCCATGGTATTTCCCCCAGAAACTAAAATTACAATAAAATATTATTGAAAAGGAAAGTATAACTTTGACAAAAAATTTGAATATAGGTCGACGGTTGAAAATTATGCAATGTACAAATCTCCAGAATGACACAAGCATGCAGAAAAAGTTTCACGGCAAAAATGTGTTCTATCTCACCGATGAAATGACAATAGTTCAGCAAGTTAGGTTTATCTGATTAAAACACATAGTCGAGGGGCGGAGCAATAGCCCAGCAGGTAGGGCATTTGCCTTGCACGGCCAGCCTGTGCCAGCCTGGGTTCGATCACCAGCATCCCATATGGTCCCCTGAGCACCGCCAGGAGTAATTCCTGAGTGCAGAGCCAGGAGTAGCCCCTGAGCATTGCCAGGTGTGACCCAAAAAATAAAAAAAAAAATAAAACACATAGTCGAGTAAGGCTAGAGTTATGATGATGACGAGCTTTTTCTTAGGCATAAACTACTTCTGGTTTTTGTAATAGGCAAACTGGGGTCCTATTTCTAAACAAACTCTCCCAATTCAAGTGGTTCTTTAAAATATAAATGAATGACAGGACCCAAACTTATCAGATTCAGTTTTTCAGCTGAAACTGGAAAATACAGTCTTTCATATAATGAAATCAGAATCATTTCAGAAAATTCTTGCCCTAGTCTCTCAGGATAAAATAATGTCTCTTATAAGTCTTGTTGTGTTATTATATTATCTCATGTGCTTTTTAAAGGGGTACAACACAACCATGAAAGAACAATGAAAGGTAAGGTATTATTTACATTTGGTCATATGTATTTGGGAAGAACAAGGTGCTCAGGACTTCATGAGAAAAACAAGATGGCAATCAAAATGAAGAGGTTCTTACCACTCTTAAATTTCTGTGCCTGTGATTGACTGCTGGGCCTTACACATACACAAGGCAAGCACTACCTCTGAGCCACATCCCTGGCCAATAAAAGGTTTCTTAATGTAAACAATCTTACTGTACGCTCACAGAAAAACCATCAGTGACTCTGTTCTCACCAATTCTGTTGCATTGAAAGTCATCATTATATTTATGGATACAATCAGTGGATTCTTGAAAAACAAGATGAGGTTTTCCTCACAAGCAACTTAGCAGAATTTTTCTTCTAAGTCTTTGGGGTGAGGTTTTGAGTTTGTTGTTGTTTTTTTTTAATTCATGTACTTAAAGTGTTGAAATAGCAGCAATCCAACTTAATGCAGTCATGAAAATAAGTAGTCCTTTGTATTCCAATTCAGAACTGCTAGCAACACACTTGGTAGTTTTGTGTTACCATGTTCCAATGTTCTCTAAGTTCTAATGGGTTTTAGATTTTTACAAAGATGCCATGGTTTTTGCTATTTTCTTAGATCAAGTTGAATTCTTTGGGCTTTGAAGATAGAGAGGGAAAGGCCAAAAAGACTTCATTTTAAGTCCTGCTACAGATTATAAGGTAACATTAGATCTAACTTTATTCCAAGTCCTGTGGGTACGCTAAGGAGTATTTAAAAAATATAAAGTGTTACAGCTATGCCATTAAAGCATGCAACAAAGTTTGGGCAAGCATGCTTGTTAAAAGTTAGAAGTAGCCTCTTGTATTTCAGAGAAAAGGTGCATGAAAATATCGACTTATTCCTGGCAATTGGATTCACTGGCACAACATAAAATAATGGTACCACACTGTACGGGTGAAATGGTGAAAACAAGAGTATTCCTTTACAATTGAGTTTTTAAGAAATCCTCACTGGGTGATCAGATCCCCAAATCTCTTACTAAGTCCTCCACTACCAAATACATACTTCAAAAAATAACATGTATGCTTCCATCTCCTCTCTTCTTCTTAACGAAATGAAAAGTTTCTTTTCTCATTTTCAGATGCCGCCCTTTCTATTGCTCAGCACATTCCATTCCCTGGTTTTCTTTAACCCACACTCCAAAATGCAGCTTTCCGATAACAGGAAGCCAGTGACTGTCTCCTGCAGTGGTGTGTCTTCTCTGCCCAAAACTTCTGAAGAAGAATAACCAGTGTCACTGTGGTGTCCCTCACCATCAATGCATAAGCTGGACAGGAAGGGCCACCATAGCCTTCCCTTTGCTTGTGGCCCCATTTGGGCCACACGGGTGGGGAGCACTTTTCACACACTTCCTTCACCACAAGGTAAATGGAAACACACATATTTAAATCCCAGTGCAAATCAGGTTTTCAGGAAGTGAGGCTTCCCCCATGATGACCAGTCTTATGGCTCCAAAGAGTTTCCCACTTCATTATGGACGATGAAATCTGGAACAAGAAAACAGAAAGGTTGAGCCTGGCAGTATAGGAGCACACTTCATGTACTTACGCTGATGCATCAAGGCAATGCCACCCACCCCCAGCTAAGTCACTGACATCAACTGCAGGTCCTAACAGGAGAAAGCTGCAAAGGCTGTCTTGGAAAGCAGTGCAGGAGCCGCTATAAAAGATGCTGCTCACGTCACCAGGGATATACAACAACCAAGACCTCAAACCATCCTTCATGAAGGTCAGGCTCTGATTTGTAAGCATGGTGTTGCTTCAAACAGGATTTGGGTTTACCTTTTTAATAGTCATGGAATGAAAACACCAACACACAATCATTTCACCAGTTTCAGCCTCATCACTTCAAATGGAAGAGTTCAAATCTACTATATTTTTGTATTTTTTTGGTGCTGAGGATCAAAACCACGGGTTCACACATATACATTCCTGGTCCCAAATCTCCTATCTATATCTGAATCCCCCAAACACCTGGGCATTTCATTTAAATGTTCCACACACAACACACAGTGTCTATAAGTGTTCAAACTCTCTTTTTTTTTTTTTTGTAAACTTGTCTTGGCGCTTTATCTTAAATGCCTTTTAAAATATTTTAAATTCAGACACCCCAGATTTGCAGCTCATTTCTTTCCCTCATCTCCATACTCTTTTTGTATGGTTAAGTCAGGTCTTAACTGATCTGGCGAATCCACGAACATCTTCACTGTTGGTTACTAATTTAACAAAGTCATGTCCTTTAGCTTGCTAGCTGGACGGCTCTAGCTCCCTCCTGGAGAATTCCTGAACTTTCCTAGTATTTATTGTAGCCCTGGAGTCTGGAACATGCTATTCCCTAATACTGGAATCTTATCCCTTTATTTTCCATCTGTCTTTTCATATTCAAGATCAAAGTCAAGGCCATCTTCTCCATAAAGCCTCATCAGACCCACCTCTTCAGGCTGCTGTTTGGGGGGATCTTTATGCAGCTCTATCAAGTGTTTTTCTCTCCTTATTGAGTTTACTGCTCATCTGCTCTATGAAGCCCGTCTCTAACCCATTTCCCTGCTTCAGCTTGTAGATCTGCAGAGCAAATCTATGTTCCACATTGCCATTATCAGTATCCAAAATGGATCAGATCATCCCCATTTTTTTAATAGCATACCTATTCCCTAAAAAACAAACAGAAACAACCCTTACATTTCTTAAAGCAGTGATTGAGGTTTTTCAGAATGTGACCCAAGCTATTTCTGACTTTATCTCCATCACTGCTCTCTAAATTTCAACCATTTCCCATCAAATGCTCTTCACTGTGTATTTATACTCATTCTGTTACTTTTTGACTACCTAACCCCATCTTGCTCATTTTCACGAAGTTCCCCAAACTCCTTTTTCTCCTCTCAGATAAGCATCAACTGCTTTCACCTTGCTCTTGAGTATCATTTCGTTTCTACTAGCTGTTGTTAGTTACTGTTAGACAACTACTATTATTAAAGTATGTAATTTTCATCTGGATATAATTTGCCTCTGTGTTTAGGTAGTGACATACTAGTGAATGCCTTGTTTACCCTTATATACTCCTAGAATACAATATCCAGTACATGGTACTAGTTAATAAATGCTGCTGGGTTGAGTCTGAGCATTAAAAAAATGAAAAATTAGATACTTAAGAAAAATAGAAAATGGAAGGAGAAACCAGGCTCCAGATGGGATTCTTCGCCTCCCCCAGGTGATGCCATCAAGTGTGCCGTTACCCATAGCATCATTAAAGGTCAAAGAGCAGTACAGGGGTTAAGGCCCTGCTTATGGTTCCCTGAGCACCACTACCAGTGACCTCTGAGCACAGAGTCAGGAGTAAGCCCTGAGCAATGCCTAGGTGTGGCCCCAAACCACCAACCTTCCCACTCCGAATTGGCGTCCCCTGGGTAGAATGATGACTGATTCTGATCAGAGAAAGTGTAGTTCTCCATCCCATTCTACCCTCTGATTGCTTCACTTGTCTCAAAGGGAACTAGGTGTGACTGGGTGCAAGCTTGTGCAAAGCCTCAAAAAGCAAGTTGGGCTAAGACAGTAGCACAACCTCCCTGAGTGTATGACACAGAGAACTGTCCTCGCCACACAGAGGGACAGACAAAGTCAGCATCCCGAATTCTTCACACCACCACCAGCTCCCTTCCTCATCAGGTCCAGCGTAGCTAAGAAATCAATTCAAGCTTACCTCCTGGGACACTTTCCTAGGCCTCTCCAAATGTACAAGGACCAGAAGATGAAGCTTAGCGCCAGAAAGCTTAGCCCCGCTCTAAGTGAGGGGCGGGGACTGGGTTCCCCAAGGAATATAAACAGAAAAAGCAGCTGCATGCAATCAACAAAGGACAGGTGTAGCCCAATAAGGCATCTTACTTCAAATTCAGCCCTAACATTGATAGGTAGAGGTACTGAATATGTAAATTTTCCGGCAAGTTGCTACTTCGTAGTTGCTCATTTCCACTTTCAAATGAAAGAGGTTTAACCTCTGATGGAGTTTGCCCATCTGAGAGTTCTAGACTTGGCTTTATACTTCAAGTTGATGGAGCAATAGATGTCCCGTGCTCCAATGCTACTTAGGCTTTTCTTTTCACTCTTTCCTCAGAACTTTCCTAAGATTCAATCCAAGGTGATCTGTGAATCTTTTTTATTATGCATAGAGTATTTTCCTGATTTTCATCCTACTGTAAGTGATTAGTGTAAAACTCTTTTCGGGGGCGAGAGGACACACCTGGTAGTGCTCAGTGCTTACTCCTGCCTCTGTGCTCAGGAATCACCCCTGGTGGACTCGGGGAACTAGATGGGGTGGTGGGGCTTGAACCCAAGTTGACTGCACGCAACACACACACCCCTCCTCACTCTACTATCATTCTGGCCCCTGAAAAGCTATTTTTTTTTTTTGCTTTTTTTTGGGTCACACCCGGCAATGCTCAGGGGTTTCTCCAGGCTCTCAATCAGGAATTACTCCTGGAGGTGCTTGGGGACCATATGGGATGCCGTGGATCGAACCCAGGCCGGCACAGGCTGGCCGTGTGCAAAAGGCAAACGCCCTACCCGCTGGGCTATCGCTCCGGCCCCTGAAAAGCTATTTTTAAGTCAAAAACTTAAAAAAAAGCTGAACTATAAGTAGTTTTTCCTATAGAGATCGTTCCCGGGTCAGAGGAACAGGACAGAAGGTTGGGTGCTTGCCTTGCGTGCTGCTGGCCTGGATTTGGTCCCTAGCACCATATATGGTCCCTTGAGTCCTGCCAGAAGTGACCCTAGAGTGCAGAGCCGTCCATGGCTCCAAAACAAAAGTAGGATGCAGATGCTTTCTCTAAAATCCAGTTAAGACCATTTCCTCATCTTCCTACAAATGATCTCAGATAATAAGAAACTTTCTCATTTTGTTTTGTCACGGAGCATGTGGGACAGTGCTCAGGAGACCAGGTAGTGCTGGGGATCGGACCCAAAGCTCCTGTATGCAGAGCATGTACTTCAGCCCTTTAAGTCATCTTTTAAACCATCTCCACAACATTGAAACAGACATTAACTCTGGTGGGTAAAGGAGCATTTTGTAGACACTCAGGCAAAAATAAAAAGGAACCCTAGTAAATGGGAGAAGATATTTTCATACAATACAACAGATAAAAACACAAATATCCTGGATACCTAGAGCACTCATAAAGCTCAGCAACAAAGAAAACAATAACCAATGGGAAGAGATGATGAACAGATACTTCCACAAAGACAATGACGGATGGCCAGTAAGTATATGAGAAAGGTTCACAGCCATTATCAGGGAGAACCAAATCCAGATGGCAGGACAAAAGAATGGCACACGCGAAGAACTCAGGGGACAACCGGTGCTGGCGGGGATTTGCTGAACAAATGGACTCTCACTGCTGGTAGAATGCTGTCTGTTCAGCCCCTAGGGGAAGCGGTGCGGCAAGTCCTCAAACAACTGAGATCAGAGCTTCCCTATGACCTAGCAATCCCACTTCTTAGCACCTACTCCCCAAAATAAAAACATTTTGTTTGTATTAAAATTAAATAAAAATTTATAATTAAAAAGATTCTGGATATGTGTAACATATAGGGAAATATGTATTACACACATATATGTTCATTACAGCACTTAAGTGCACAGCCAGGGTATGGAATCAACCAAATGTCCAATGACAAATGAAGGAATAAAGAAGTTGCAGTGTGTGGTGTGTACACAAAACAGAACACTATGCAGTCATAAGGAGGGATGAAATCATGTAGCTCTCGCAACCGGGATGGAACCTGCAGGGTATTATCTGAAGGGAAATAAGTCAGAGGAGGAAGATAAATACCAGATGTTCTTGCTAACCTGTGGAAGGTGGGGAATGAGGGAGGCAGACAGGTGCTAACATGAAAAACTCTGCCCGCCAGAACAACAGCACAGTGGGCAGGACACATGTCTTGCATGCAGCTGACCTGGTTTGTTACTTAGCACCCAAAATGGTCTCCTGAGAAACTGCCAGGAATAACCCTTCAGTGAAGCGCAAGGAGTAAGCCCTGAGTACTTCCAGGTGCCAAATAAAAATTAAAAAGAAAAACAAGGGGGGCCAGAGCGATAGCACAGCAGGTAGGGCATTTGCCTTGCATGTGGCTGACCCAGGTTCGATCTCCGGCATCCCATATGGTCCCCCAAACACCGCCAGGAGTAATCCCTGAGTGAAGAGACAGGAGTAACCCTTGAGCACTGCCGGGTATGACACCCCCAAAAAAACATAAAAGAAAAACCAAAAAAAATCCCACAACCGTAACAACAACAACAACAAAAGGCCATAAGGGCACTGTGAAGGGTGTAGGACCTTCGGGTGTTTCAGAGGAGAAGGAACTGTGCACACCCTAGCTGTAAGAGTCAATGCCATTGTAAACATGGGATCTGAATGATAATAAATAAAAAGTGTTAAAGAAGTTTGCTAAGGACACAGAGAGGAGAGGAGAGAACCTTGGGTCACTGGTGGAGGGACACTGACAGTGGTGGTGGATTTGGAGAGGGAACATTGAACTCTTTTTTTTTTTTTTTTTTTTTTGCTTTTTTGGGTCACATACGGCGATGCTCAGGGATTACTCCTGTCACTCAGGAATTACTCCTGGAGGTGCTTTGGGGGACCAAAGCGGAGGATTGAACCTGGGTCTGCCCCGTGCAAGGCAAACGCCCTCCCCTTTGGGATACCCCACAGAGAGCACTTTACAGAGCTGCCTTCTTAGTCCTCCACGAGGGACCTCTAATTTTTACTGGCTCCCAAGTGAAGTTTCTGCCAACTTCCATTTTGAGAAGTATATCTGGAAATGAAAAAGAGTAGTTGGCTTTATCTGTAAATCCATATAGGATAGTAATATTTTAAGATGACATAGAATTCCTCAAAGCACATACATTTCAACATAAAACTACATTAAGAAAAACTGGAAAGTACAGAAAAGAAAAATCAAGCAAAATCTGTTTTATGCCAATGATCCCTGGAGGGCCATTTAGACCTTAAGAATGTCAATTCAATGAGTCAATGCTTAATACGATAAGAAAATAATTTATTAGCTAATAAAAGTCATGTATGTGGAAGTTCTGTAGTGCATGCTAAAAAACTCCCCATTTGCACAACTAAGCACTTATTTTTCAAAGTAAACGCTCTCTTGGTTATAAATCTGAAACATGCTGACATTTAGAAAAAAAAGAAAAAGAAAAACCAGACTATCTAGAAATGGAGTCCAATTACCCATAAGCAGAACACTCAGCTGTAACCATTTTAAGGCTTAGAAGTAAAATTTGACCTTTCGAACAATTTGTCTTCATAATTTAGAGAATTATTTTGAATTACAGAAATTCCACTTACTGTACAAAGAAAAAGTGGCCTTTCTTTGCCATGGTGATCTCCCAGAACATAATGACCTGAGTTAACAGCACCAGGTCCTTCAAATAGACTTTTGGCTTCTGAACAGGGGGGCGGGTGAGTAGCTGCTGGAGGCAGACAAACAAAGGAGGGGGCTAGCAGCAAATACCCAGCTTTGGTCCCTACCGCAGGGCAAATTCGGTCCTCATCATTTTTTGCATGGCCGTAGGTTACATGTTAGCATGACAGCCAGCTGGAAAATACTGGCAGAAACTGGGGAATGAACAGGAAAGGACAGATCATGACGGCTCTTCCCCACTACCAACCAAACATGGCACAGAACCAATACCAAGACAGGGGTTGCTGGGGGACCTTCTGTGTGCATCAGGAGCAAGAGGTCCCCACCATGATTGGCGGAAACATATTACTCAAAAGAGCCACTTATGACTAACTCCTTATTTTTCTGGGTCTCCCAAGTCTGGTTCTTTCCATCGATTCACTGCCATCCAGGTGTGTGGTTCCATGTGTGGGCCCAAGCATGCAATGCTGATTAAATAGTGCTGAAGATATCTAGATATCCTGGTCGCTAGATACTCCTGAAATTCTCGAGGTGCACACCCAGCAATGCTCCAGACTGAACCTGACGGAGGCACGCGCAGGGCAGGTACCATGCACCTTATCCCTGCTTAACTATGCTCTGGCCTCTTAAATGTCTGCTTTGGGTAGGTAAGAAACTCTCACGCCTCAACAATTCCAAAGGTGAGTAATGAAAAGTTTTCTACTCACGCCTGCTGCCTCTCACCCTGGCCAGAGGCAAGCTCTTAGCAACTATTCTGTGTATCTCTTGGGAGACACAGAAGAAAGGAAAGCTATACACAAGAATGGTTTCTTCCATAGTTCCAGGTATGTCGCTGTGTGAAGATTCTCTCTGCGTAAAGTAGTGCCGAGGGCAGAGAAAGCAAGGCTGTCAACCCTCGCATTAGCCAGCCCCACTTTCACAGGAAGTGATATTCATCATACTCTGGACAGAAGGCTACTAGGTAGAAGAAGATAATACCTAGCCTCAGTAAGGGAGTTAGAGAAGACAGCTGCTGTCTATCTGCTGAACCACGAGGAGGGGACCGGCGGGTCCTCACATCTTTATTCCCACCACTTAGAAACAGTGGAGGCAGGTTCTAAGGCTAACGCCATCATCTATATGAGCAATATGTAAACCATGACACACGATCATGTTTTTGTATTATTTTGATTAGATTGAGCAATGTTTATTAGAATGTTTTCCTCTTAAAAAGAAACACTGAACAACTTGAAAATCCTAAGTATGCTTTTGTAAGTATCAGAGCCAAAATAATGTGCCAGAATGCAACTTTAATGATGTAATCTAAATTAATGGAAAAAACAGCAGTAGACATTTGCTTTACTGCCAAGTTTTAAAGAATACTTAAGCAAGGCATATTTATCTTAGTGATATGAATATTTAATTTTTCCTCTCTGGAAAGACATTTTTAAAAAGTTTTAATCAATATATTTTTTGGGGAAAACTTTTTAAAACTTATCCTTGACATCAGATGTTGTCTCCCCCACCAAAAAAAAATCATAAATTTTTCTTTAAATAGCTCATTTCTATTTGCATATATTAACATTTACTTTAAGAATAAAGATATCAGCATTAATCATCAGGGAGATGCAAATCAAAACAACAACGATATACCATCTCACACCACAGAGACTGGCACACATCCAAAAGAACAAGAACAACCAGTGCTGGCATGGATATGGGTAAAAAGGGACTTTCATCCATTGTTGGTGGGAATGTCAACTGGTCTCAGCCTATTTGGAAAACAATATGGACATTCCTCCAAAAACTAGATAGTGAACTCCCATTTAACCCATCAATTTCACTACTGGGAATAAACCGTGGAGACCCCCAAAACACGCAACAGAGACACCATCTGCACTTCTATATTCATCACAGCACTATGCACAACAGCCAGAATCTGGAAACAACCTGAGTGCCCAAGAACAGACAACTGGATAGAGACACTATGGTACATCTACACAATGGAATACAGGAAAAACAAAGTCATGAAACTTACCTACTGATGGAAGGACATGGAGATTATCGTTCTAAGCAAAATCAGTCAGAAGGATAAGGACAGATATAGAATAATTGCATTCATTAGTGGGATATAAATATATACCCATTTTCTATTAATCGTTGGAAACAATAATGCCAGACTAGACCTGAACATTGAATGTAGGCAAAAGGATTTACATGATAATCCCTAAATGTATGTAAGGCAAGCCACAATGTGTCAGAGAAGGGGAGAGAGAGAGCAAGAGAGCGAGCGAGAGAGAGAGAGAGAGAGAGAGAGAGAGAGAGAGAGAGAGAGAGAGAGAGAGAGAGAAGAGGAAAAGTACCTGCTATAGAGGCAGGCTTGGGGAGGGGAGGGAGGGACTCTGGGGACATTGGTGGTGGGGAGAGGTGCACTGGTGGAGGGATGCGTACTGGAACACTGTATGACCGAAACCCAATCACGAATATCTTTGTAATTGTATAACACACGGTGGTAAAATAAAATAAAATTTAAAAAAAGGAATAAAGATATCAGGTCAGAGAGGAAAAGGAATAATAGCTTTATAATCTTGGTTTTATTCCTCACCACACAATGAATCTAAAACAACTTTAAATATCTTATTCGGGGCCAGAGCCCAGGGGTAGGGTGTTTGCCTTGCACGCGGCTGATCCATGCTGACCTGGGTTCTATCCCCGGCATCCCATATGGTCACCCGAGCACCGCCAGGAGTGATTCCTGAGTGCAGAGCTTGGAGAAACCCCCTGAGCATTGCTGGTGTGACCCAAAAAAGAAAAAAAAAATAAAAATCTTATTAATAAATTTAAGCAAGGCTACTAAAAACTTAAAAGGGTAACAATGTACTGAAGAAAACATATACAAAAAAATCAAAGTGAGTTTTTAATAATCCACCCTGAAAAAATCCTTTAATAAGCTGGTCAAGGAAAAAATCAAAGAATACAAATATTTCTAAAATACAAATATTTTAGATACAAAAGTTTCTAAAATTGGGCAATATATGTATGTATTGATGCTCCACTTCATAGAAATCCATGAGACAGGATGTCATTGTTTCTTATTTAGAATACAGATCACATACACACACACACACACAAACACACACACACACGCACACAGACACAGCCTACACCTTAGTGCTGATGAGGGCAAACTGAGCAGGATGGATCATAAACTGACGGGTAAAATATACACCGAGTATCCTTTGGGAAAAACAGGACCTTTCAAAATGTGAAAAACATCTACATTCAGAGACCAGCAAATCCACTAGCGGGAATGTTACAGAAATACCACCATGCTGAGCAAAGATGTATTTATAGAGAAACTCAAGGCAGCGCAGTTTCAACAATGAAAACCTGGAAACTCCACAGACATCCATCAATGGAGTATCTGTTCAATACTTACAGCATACTATCTATGGAATGCCAGAGTCACTCAAATGAATGAGATTTCACGCTAGTACGAAAAGCCTTTCTGGATGTTTTGTGTATGCACGGAAAGGGTGTACACACATTTACAAATAAACTCACGCATATTTGGATAGGCACAGGAAAATGTCTAGAAGGAATTTACCAAACTGTCCACAGCGTTCCTCAGAGGGCGCAGTGACACCTGGGAAGAGGGAAGGGAGTTTTCATTTGCACTTGCAGCTTCTCTCTGACCATCTGACTGTTTAATTAGAATATAATATTTATAAAGAAAAGCACAGAGGACCAGATGGGCCGGAAGGCAGGGCAGCAGTGAGCACACCTTGTCGGTGCCCTACGGGAGTCTGAGCCCTGCAGGACTCTTGAGACTCGCCGTCTTGAGGCCCTGGCATTGAACCACTGTGCAGGTCGGCTGAGAATAGCGGGTGAGAACTCCAGAGAAACACCTGGGAGTCACCCCAGTATAAGTTTAAAAAAGGCAAACACCTTTATTTCTCCGTATTCACCTTACGAAAATTTAAGCTCATAGTGTTCAACAGAAGAGAAATTATGTTGAAAGAGTTCAACATAAATGTGCATTTTGGGAGATAGAGAGAAAGGGAAAGAAATAAAGAACCTGCCAGGGAGGCAGGCTAGGGGAGGGGTAGGGAGTGGGGACATTGGTGGTGGGAGATGGGCACTGGTGGAGGGATGGGTGCTGGAACACTGTATGACAGAAACCCAAACATGAACATCTTTGTAATTGTATATCTCATGGTGGTATACTAAAATACTTTAAAAAATGTGCATTTTGGGTAAGACGACTTCTATAAAAGTGCATTTTATTTGCTAACTTTAGATTTGAGTGCCACACCGGTGGTTCTCAGGCATTACTCCCGGGTCTGTGCTCAGGGAGCACGCCAGGAGGGTTTGGGGAACCACATGTGGTTGTCTCTCTCTGTCTCTGTCCCCTCACTCTCTCTCTTCTCTCCCCCCTTCCCTCTTTCCTCAGAAATGCTCAAAGGCTATTCCTGGCTCTGTGCTCAGGAGTGCCCCCAGTGGTGCTTGAAGGACCAGTTGGTCATGTGCAGGGTAAGCATCTCAGTACTATTCCTCTGGCTCCTAATTTATTCTTCATATAATGCTCTGCAATAAAAATGAGGTACTCGGGCACTGTGATTTCTAGGGAAATCTTACAGAGATAAAACCATTCTGAAGAATAAATATGAGATTGGCCTAGTCTGTACAAGGGTTACAGCATTTGCATGAAATGAAACTGAACCTGGTTTGCTCTCTAGCACTTGTACATATGGTCCCTTGAGTCTGACCAGAGTGATCCCTAAGCACAAAGCCAGGAATAAGCCCTGAGCACTTCTGGGTATGGTCCTCAACCAAACCCAAACAAGATGGGACTAAGTGGAGGCGCATTTCAGAGGGCAGGAGTCAAGGGCACAGCACTGTCGTCTTCCCACTCCTGGTCTCAGGCGAACCAAAAGCATCTAGCCATTATCACTATGATCAATCAATTGCACTGCAGAAGTGTGAACGCAGGTGTCAGATATGCAGGTGAACTTTTTTTTTTTTTTTTGTGATCCAAGAAGTGGAAGGGGCGGTGGGCAGGAGGGGACTATTAAGTCTGGCTTGCTGTGCCCATGAGGTAGGTCAAGGGTAGAATGTGCTAGAATCATGTCTTCAGAGAAAGACCTGGCACATTCAAGATGTCTCAAAGTCATATGTGCCATGTAGACACTTACCACCCAGGGTGCAGGGACGGAGGTTAGGTGCTTGCCTTGTAACATGGAAGACTGGGTTAGATTCCTGGTCTTGGTCTTCTAGGAGTGATTCCTGAGTATAGATTCAGTGATAACCCCTAAGCACCACTGGGTGTGACCCCCCCAAACCAAACCAAAAAATGAAATAAGCCAGGATTGAGTATAGGAGGAAAGGGAGGTACCTTCTAGGTCAACCCTGATTTGATTCCATTACATACGGTCCCCTGAGAACCCATCAGAGGTCAATACCAGGCACAGTGCCAGGTATAATCTCTTGACTACCTAAGTCTCACCATTTAAAAAAGGCACTTACAAACCAATATAATATAGGAGGAAATAAAAATTCTAATTAATAAAAGGTATTATCCTCTGTAAAACAAAAAATAAGCACATTCAATTTTGATATTGTCCTGTTTTTAACCTGGAATTAAAATGCCTTTATTTTAATGTATGGGTTTCCTCCTCACTCTCACATTTCCTAAAATGTTTTTTTGGTTTCACTATGTCCTCTTTGGAAATTACTTTCCATTGACAGAAAGAACCAAAATGCAAGTGGTGATTGGGACTTGTTTCTTTGTCCACTCCAAAGCTCTCTGGAAACACACACCTTGCACTGCCTACATTTTGATGAGTCATATTAGAAAAGTGAAAACCTGGCATTAAACTCTGCAGGAGAAGAGTAGCACCCCACCCCCGTCCAACCCTGCTGTGTGGAAGGGAAGAACAGTGCTCTGAGAACTCCTGAGACTTCCCAAGTCCATGGGCTCCTTTCCACTGCAGAGAAGATGAAGACCACGTTATGTTCTCGGCCTCCTCATTCCCACTGACCCACTTCCCATCACTGTCCATAGCCCCAACCAACCCTGCACCCCCACTGTGTGGCCCAGCCTGAGAATTACGTGGTTTGAGGATGGGAATTCTGCCATCGGCTCAGGCTGCTAGCACAAGAATAAAACTCTTCATCCACATTAGCAAATAACAACATAAACAAGAGAAGGAAAAAGCAAAGGAAAGACAAGACAATAAAAGAAAAGGTAAAGAAGATAAATGAAGTGAAAAAGGCAAGATGTTATTACAGAAACAACAGCTATAGAATAGTTGGTCCGAAGGATGTGAGTTATTGTTAAACTGCTTAACAACAGCTATAGAATGAATCAGTCAATCCCATAAACTCCAGCAAAGAGATTTTCCATTAAATTAAGACATTAGGCCACTGCTTTCTCAAATATATGGCCAGCTCGCAAGTGGGGACACCCCACCCCCCACCCTCGTGGTGGGAACCTCCCACCCTGTGGGAACCTCTGCAGACAGTCTCCTCCTGGTGTCAGTGCCCCCAGCGAGATGTTCCCAGTCCAGGAAAGCTGAAATTGCCCAGTGATACCGGGCTCTATACCTGATGGGCTCTGAGGACACTAAGGTGCTGGGGACCCGAACCGGGTTGGCTGCGAGCAAGGGAAGTGCCCTAACGGCTGTACTACCTCTGAATTTGTTTTTAGAAAGAGCATTTAAGCTCTATTTCATCTGTTCTGGTTTTTTTTTTTTTTTTTTTTTTAACAATCCCATTTTTCAATATTTGACTGGCATGCATACTTTGAACACTCTTTTTTTTTTTTTACACAAAGCACTGCTGTGACATGACACTGAACAGGACACCTATAAATTCAGGGCTCAGGCGCACGGGCCCCCCAGATCCCATCCTGTCTGGGTGCTGGCGAACAACAGCGTGCTGGAGAGCGCGGGATGAGAGCAACACCCGTGGCGCCCGCCAAAGCTGGATTTGTATTCTAATTTATGTCTTATGTCTTCTCGGGATGAGTTTCCAGCCCGGGCTACGTCTGCTGCAAGGCCAAAGCAAACACAGACTCTCCTTGGGATCTGCCCGGGCCTCAGACTCCCCAGTGTAGCTAAGACCAGAATAAATGATGCTTGTCCTGGCCCAGAAAATAACACTAAGAAAGAAACTACCACACAGTCCTGGAGAGCGGTTCAGACTTCTTTGAAAGAAAAAAGACTATTTTAGACATCTTTCCTAGGTCACAAATTGTTTTCGTGGTTTGGGGGCCACACTCAGCAGTGCTCAGGGCTAACTCCTGACTCAAGAGATTAATTCTTACAGGTTTGGAGGACTCTATGGGGTGCCAGGAATTAAATCTTGGTTGGCCTTGTGAAAGATAAGTGTCTTACCTGCTATACTATGGCTCTGGCCCCAAGCTAAAATGTATTTTTATGAAAATATTCATTTTGGGGGCCAGGAACATAGTCTGGGCTTTAGAGGCCTTTTCAAGCAAGCATGGTTCAGATCTGTGGTACCACATGGGCCCCACTCCCCCATGGGCCCCTAGGCACTATCAGCTGTAATTTGGGATGACTCTGGCATTGCAGGGGCCCAGGAGCACCACATCCTTGAAGCCTGACATTGACCAAATTGGACAAGTATTGCTGGGAAAGGCCCCAGGATCCCCTGAGCACTGCATTGGAGCCCCCATCCCAATTGTTAATTGTGGTAAAATACATGTAAAATTGGCCACAGTTTTTTCCTACCTTGTAAACTGTCGACTCTCTTCATGAACTTCCATTTCTGTGCTTTTAAATTCATTCAGTTCTTTCCTTATTGCTGCCTAAATAGAAAAAAATATACATATATATGTGAATAAACAGGCTCTTAGCTCTTGCATTTACTGTTGTACTCCGTGCAAGCGAGGAGAGCTAGTAGCAGCTCTGCCCTGTGTATCTGTGTCTCTGGTTCATGGCCGACAGACCTGGCAAACTACCCGTGTTGTATTTGATATGCCAAAAACAGTAACAATAATAGACCACATCCCCATGATCTGAACAAATGGTTTGAGGCTCTTTGTGTTCCTGGAGTGAGCAGACAGGTGGGCTATATACTAGCATGCGATAGGGACGGTAGAGACATTACTGGTGCCCACTTGAGCAAATTGATGAACAACGGGAAGACAAGTGACAAGTGATATATAAGCAGAATCATTACATAGGCTATATACTTCTTTAGCATATAGAGCATCCACAAGCATCCACAAAGCAAGCACTATCACCTACAGTTCCTATCTCACTTGTTATTTATTTATCTATTTATTTATTTATCTATTTATTTATTTATTTATTGGCACGGGGTGGGAGGAGCACACAGCTGTGCTCAGTACTTACTCCTGGCTCTGCGATCCGGGATCACTCCTGGCAGGCTTGGGGGAATCATATGTGGTGCCAGGGATGGAACCCAGGTTGGCTGTGTGGAAAGCAAGTGCCCTCCGCACTAAGCGTTACATCACTGCTAGATCTCATTTATCTGGATCTGCCATTTTGCTTGTACTTACTGCTCCCGTGTGCATTTTGTTCATGCTTTTTGTTCCCTATTTACAGCTGTAGTGAATCTTTGAAAAATTTCTATCTAGACACTGATTTACAAAATTTTTCAGCAGGGATTCTCATAAAGGCCTTGGAGAAAAGAAAACAATTTCTACTTTCTAGAGGTTCAATTAAGGGCATATTAAATAAAATAGGCTACTGACATTCTCTCAACTTACAAGGGATGTTCCCACAAACCCAGCATACCTCAAAATCTGCTAAGTCAAAAAATGCATGGGACGGAGTTAGCCCTACGGCACATCACCATAGCCTGGTCCATGTTACACATGCTCGGGCATCGCTGGACACAGCAGGGTGTGAGCTGTTACCTCCCAGTCCCATGACGGAATGGGGGGCTCCTGTCCAGCGCCCCATGTGGTACTGGACCACATATTGCTCTCCCTGGAAAAAGGTCAACAAATGGACAAATTCTGTTTTGTAATTAATGTCTGTCAACTTCTTATCATTGTAAAGCTGAACTGTCAATCCGTTAAGATGTTCCTCCAGGGCCCAATTACCAGTACAGAACTCCTTCAAGCATTGAGGGGAAGAAAGGAAGAGCCACTGCATAACTCCCTGGGGGCTGCCCACCCTCCAGAGCAAGGAAGGCCCTTCCAGGGGAATTCTCTCTCTCTAGCATTCACAGAAGCCTGCCTAGTAAGAAGGCACTTGCTATTTATTCTTTAATATTCAAAGTCCAGGTCATGGGGCGGGAGCGATAGTCCAGCTGGTAGGTCGTTTGCCTTGCATGCGGCCGACCTGGGTCGATCTCCAGCATCCCATATGGTCCGCTGAGCACTGCTAGGAGTAATTCCTGAGTGTCAGGAGTAACCCCTGAGCATCACCGGTGTGACCCAAAAAAGAAAAAAAAAAACAAAACCCTCAAAAACAAAGTCTGGATCATTAGAAGGGAAAGCACTTAAGGCCACTCAAAGAAAACAGCCACAGAATGTGTTTGCTGTGACTGTTTAAATGGCAAGAATCAGGGCGGGCGATAGCCCAGCGGGTGGGCGTTTGCCTTGCGCTGGCCGGCCCATGCCGCCAGGGTTCGATCCCGGCATCCCATATGGTCCCCTGAGCAACGCCAGGAGTGATTTCTGAGTGCAGAGCCAGGAGTGACCCCTGAGCATCGCCGGGTGTGACCCAAAAAGCAAAAAAATAAATAAATAAATAAAAATAAAGGGCAAGAATCCACATTGTGTCAGTACTGGGAGTTGAAGAGATACTTAAGTCCTGCAGATTGAAACACTGACTCATGAAAATATTAATATTAATTATCAATTAACAATCACACTGGGGCATGGATAATTTGGGGTTTCAATTTTATGTTTTATCTATATTTCTTTATTTTTCTACAGAGAAAAAGACCCCTTATTGAAGCAAAAAACAAATTACTAATGAAAACATTCCCACTACTTCTATAAGAAATGGACACTTCAGAAAAGATAGAAAATGGGTGCCAGAGCGATAGTCCAGAAGGGAGTTCGCCTTGCATGCGGCAGACCCGGGTTCAGCTCCCAGCATGGCATATGGTCCCTGAAACCATCAGAAGTAATTTCTGAGTGCAGAGGCAGGAGGTAAGCCCTGAGCATCACGGGTGTGGCCCAAAAAAAGGAAAAACAAACAAACAAAACCCCTAAAATGATGTTAAAAGGCACAGGGAGGGCCGGAGGCGATAGATCCAGCAGGTAGGGTGTTTACTTTGCATGCAGCCGGCCTGTGCTGGCCCAGGTTTGATCCCCCGGCTTCCCATATGGTCCTCCAGCACTGCCAGGAGTGGTTCCTGAGGGCAGAGCCAGGTATAACCCCTGAGCATCGCCGGTGTGACCCAAAAAAAAAAAAAGTCACAGGGAGGGTTGAAGTGACGGGTCAGCAGGCAGCGCTTTTGCCTTGCACACAGCCAACTAGTTTGATCCTTAGCTCCAGCACATGGTTCCCCGAGACACTGCCCAGAGTGATCCCTGGGCACAGAGTCAGGAGGAAGACCTGAACACAGCCAGTGTGGTT
Source organism: Cryptotis parvus (assembly GCA_021461705.1). Lineage (NCBI taxonomy): Eukaryota > Metazoa > Chordata > Mammalia > Eulipotyphla > Soricidae > Cryptotis > Cryptotis parvus. The sequence goes on along the minus strand of JAJIBD010005661.1, from coordinate 66,365 downwards.
TAAACCATCTTTCCCTCACCAAAGTAGGAGGGAATAACTTTCTCGAGAAATAAAATCTGTAAATGGTTAGAAATGACTGATTTTAGGAAAAGACAGAGCGTTGGGCTCTATGGCAACAGCACCCAGCTAGCAAGCTTGAATTCAATCCCTACCACTAATCTACATGTGCTAAGTACAGTATCAGCAACCCAGCTACCCAGAATCCCCCCAGTGCTGCCACATTTAGAAGCCAAATATTTTACTCTTTCATTTAGCAGCCACAGGTTGGCCAGGAATTCTGTGATAAAACCGATCAGGAGAGTAAGTGAAAGGCACAAATCGGGCAACTCAAGACGCTGGCTTTTACCGAAGCCCTGTAAAGAAGATGAAAAACTAAAAAAAGAAAGATGAAATCATGAAACATTTTTTAAAAGGATGACATGAAAAATATTTATCACATTGAATAAAATTTTGGAAAATTTAAATATAAATTATTAAATAAAATGGGCTGTCTCATTGTTAAAAAAAAAGAACCTGCCACCTGGTACAATGCCGCAGCCTTTAGGGGACCCCCATGAAGCCCCACACTTCCACAGGCTCCTCACCACGTCCAGGTGTTGACAGCGGGGGAGGGTGTGAGCACTGATGGTCAGCACAACAGTGTGACTACAGAGTGCAGCCCTCAATGAGCAACAAACAGCGGAGTGTGTGAACACCCCACATAGACAGACAATCCCTGGTCACCACAACAGGCAAAAGGAAGGGTAAAAACTTTGAACTAAATCACAAAGTCAGAAGAAAGCCTGAGGCCTCTCTGGCGTTCTCCCCTGACAAACTGCCATTCTGCAGTACACAGCCTCCCGGTTCCCCCTTGAACCCTGCACTTAAATCCTGTTGTCACACGCCTGGTCTCATCTCCCATCCCAAATTCCAAGCCCCCATAGTTTCTATAGGTGACTGGTGGCTGGAAGCGGTGGCAATTATTCTTGGAAGAGATGAAACAAGCAGAGATAAATGTGTGGGCCAGAGTCTGAAACGACGAAGAGGTTCCATCCTAATCACCAATGACAACTGATCAAAAAGTCTTTGAAAGGAGGTATTTTAATCTGAAGAACAGCAGAGTTTCCCGTCCCTGTGGATTTTCAATGTCTCCTCTGAAAAGATGCTTTCAGCAGAAGAGGTAAAGGGAGACCTGCAGATAGGAACTCTTATCTCGACTAGGCTCTGGAGAGCAAAGAGACCTGCAGGGATTGATCTCACTTCAAACCCAGTCTTCCCATCTGGAAAATGGGGGCATGTGGGCCTCAAAGGTCAGAGGAAGATCAGGCTCAATTCACACGAAAGTCCTCTGTACCAAAGTAGAATAAAACGGTGTCATTGTGAAATGTTCTAAAAGCGACTAAAATTTTAGTTTGAGATTGTGACTCGTAAGTCATTTCTACTTATCAAGTTTTACTCTACATGAGCAGACACACTGCAAAGGACACAATGACACAAAGACACAATGACAAATAAAGCAAAGCCCTTTTTCTCAACAGTAGGTTGGCTATTGAACCAGGAGTCTGGCAGAAATCAATGAAGACATGCTGTGAAACTAAACAGGGTAGTGTAGTGCGTATTTATTTCCAGAGATGAAACCTAGGCGCTCACACATGCAAGTGCATGTTCAAGATCACTATTCCTCAATCTTCCTGACTGTATTTCCTTCCTGGAGCAATCGCTTCCATCAATTGGTTCTGTAGGGCCATGCTTGGTTCACACTGATCAAAAAATTTTTTTTGGCGTCACACCCGGCAATACTCAGGGTTTCTCCTGGCTCTTCACTCAGGAATTACTCCTGGCGGTGCTCGGCGACCATATGTGATGCTGGGGATCGAACTCAGGCCGGCATGGCCGGCCGTGGAAGGAAACGCCTACGCTGGGCTGGGCTATCGTTCCGCCCCTGATCAAATTTTTTGCTTGTCGCCTTTTGCAACATCTTGGGTCAATGGCTTCTGGTGGAGAAACCATGCTTGACACCACTGGAGCAATATCCCAGCCCTGTTCAGCCAATTTTTAGTTGCTGACAGTATGCCACACATACTTTGTATCAGTAACATTGACAATTCATGATGATATACACATACACACTTTATTTTGTTCTCTAATCTCTGAAATCCGGAGATTAAAAAGTCAGAGGAACCCCTGCACCATGATGGCAAGCATTTTCAATGTCCAGATTCCACAACTTGTCAGAGCTCCACCCAAGAGAGAAGCCAATCTCAAGCCCAGCTCATCAGAACCCCACCCTAGAGAGAAACCGATTTCACAGACACAGATGGAGCTGCTACGGCTCTCCCTGTTGCGTGTGGTCACGCAGTACATCAGTAAATGCAAAAACTAAGAGCGTCTGCATGGCAGAGCCTGGCAAGCTACCTGTGTGGTATTTGATATGACAGTAACAATAATAGACCTCATTCCCATGACTTGAACCAATGGTTTGAGGTTCTTCATGCTACTGGAGCAAGCAGAAGCTCTTGGGCTATACTAGCACACAACAGGGACAAATGTAGATGTTACTGCCATGTGCACGAGCAAATCAATGAACAATAGGGAAGCCAAAAGCCAATTGGCTTTTCAGAGATCTATATGGGCACATTCAAAATGCTCATCTGCATAGTGAGACTGTTGTACCCTCACCAAGGAGTCGATGTGCCTTGTCTTGGAGCTGGATGAGTCTGGGGTTGGAGTAATAGTACAGTAGGTAGGGTGTTTGCCTAGCACATGGCCGACCCGGGTTCAATCCCCAGCACTCTGGATGCTCCTGCAAGAGTAATGTTACCACCAGGAGTTAATTCCATAGTGAGAACCAGGAGTAAGCACTCAGCATTTCCGGGTGTGGCCCAAAAAACCAATTAAACAAACAGAAAGTTGAGCCTTTAGCTCTTATGAACAACAAAACATAGAGGACATGAAGCTGTGCCAGTCAGCCAAGCGGTCTGGTTCTTTGGTTTCCTGGAGGTCAAAGGCTATACGAAAAGTGTAATGTGCCTGTCGAGTTGACAGGCGGAGATAGGACTGGGGTTTGGATGGGGTGGGAATATGGGAACACTGGTGGAGGGAAGTTGACAGTGTGGCTGGATTGTTGTTGAAATACTATATGCCTAAAACTCAACTACAAATAACGTTGAGCATCACAGTTCTTTATTTATTTTTTTTAAAGAAAGAAATTTAAAAAATGTGATTATCCTCAGGAACCCACATAGAAGTCATAATACGATGAAAATGTTAGGTCACATGATTAGAGTCCCTGGGACAACAAAGCAAAGAAGCTGACCTGGAAATGGATTCTCCAACCATCCAGGATGTCTTCATTCTGGAGTTTGTGTGGGAAAAATGAGCCTCTTTATGTGAGTGGGGAGGACTTGACTGCCCTTGGGTTCAGTTTGCACGAAGATACAAACTTCACCTGTATTAACAGCCTATGTACACAGAATGCCAGCAAGGATCTGACCATAAACACTTTCCCTTTAACCTAGAAGTCTAGCAAAAAAATTTTACTTTTGTCTCAAAACTAAATTTCCAAGAAAAAAAATCCTAAAACTTACATCTCAAGATGGATGAGTTTTATATTCCAACAATATATCTTAGGAAGAATTAGTTCTCGGGTATGGAAAATTCTGTTTCCAGATAAAACACTGGTAAATCATTTAGATGTGTACTGCTGGTAGAATTTGAGCTTGCTGTGAATTTTACTCATGTATCTGGCTCCTCTCGACCTACTTTGCTGACGCTTAGCATTTGAGTACTGAGAAAATTAGAAATAGTGGGCAAATTAGTGTTCTGCAAAAGAGAGCAACAATAACATCTCCAGTTCACTAGAACTCTACCAATACCTTGGCAAGAGTGAAAGGAAATTCCTTTCCTCTTGAGTCTGATATGAACTTTGCAACCTGCCTGTCACCAGCAGAATGTGGCAGAAATGAGGCGCGGTGTCTTTTAAAGCTGGGCAGAAAAGGACAAGGAACTTTTGCTTGGTTCTCTCTCTCTCTCTCTCTCTCTCTCTCTCTTCTCTTTTTTTTTTTTGCTTTTCGGGTCACACCCGGCAATGCTCAGGGGTTCTTCCTGGCTCTGCACTCAGGAATTACTCCTGGCGGTGCTCAGGGACCATATGGGATGCCGGGATTGAACCCATGCCAACACAGGCCGGTCGCATTCAAGGCAGGCGCCATACCCACTGGGCTATCGCTCCAGCCCCTTGCTTGGTTCTCTTGGTACAACAGGGAATGCTGCCAACAGGTAAGAAGTGTGGGAACACTGAGGTCACCATGCAGAAGTAGCCATATGGGGGGAAGAGGGTTTTAGTGGACAGCTCCAGCTGCGTCCAGCCTCTGAGCCACCCCTACAAAGACATAAGAAATGTGAAGAAGCCATTCGGACCCCTGAGCAGACCACATGTTGGACGAGAAACACAGTGTGACCTCATCACTACCTCATGAAATGACCGAAGAACTGCCCAGCTGAGCCCTGACTAAATCCCCAGCCTGTAAAATAGATAGTTTTTGAGATGGTGTGGGGCATATTTAATCACTGACCACACTCTTAAAACACCCCAGTACTTACGCTGACACCTCAGGATCTAGGGAATGAAATCAGGATCTTGGGAGAAAAGACCCAGCCCCAATGGCAATTTTTTGTATGTTCTTTAGACAAATTGTTACGTGTAGTCATGTCTGAGAACCACCAACTTAAGAGAGTATTTCATGGTAATCAGGTAAAATTGAATAAAAATGAACAAATTCGACACTCTGTTTTCAGTTATAAGACAACAGCCAAATAAAGACTGAACATTAGGAGGAAGAAAACAGAGGAGCAAGCAGAAACCAAGAAAGACATATAATAGCAAAGACCAAGAAAAGTGTTAAATATATATATATATATATATATATATATATATATATATATGTATATAGAAAGTGTTTTATATATATATAAAGTGTTATAGATATTTAAAGTACTAAATATATATTTAAAGTGGTTAATATATATATATATATATATGTAAAATATACAATATCACTTGTATCACTTGTCTTCCCATTGTTCATCGATTTGCTAGAGTGGGCACCAGTAACGTCTCCATTTGTTATATTATATATATAAAATATAGGATATAGATTATATAATATCCCTTGAAAAGTGACTACTGACAGCCGTCTATTTCAAGCCCAGGTATGCCTGATCCAGAGACTCAGAGACACGGGCTAGAGCTACTACCGGCTCTCCCTGTGCCCAGCTGATCATGAGGCACCCAGGAGGGAAGGCGGGTTCTCGCCCTGGACCTCCATCCAGCAGAGCCTTGCAGGAAGCCAGAGGAACCCCCCACACCATGAGGGCAGTCATTTTCAACATCCGGATGCCACAGCTCCTCAGAGCTCCACCCAGCAGGATAACTAATCTTTCCTGGTTTCGCAACATCCGGACTCCACAGTTCGTCAGGAGTTCCACCCAGCAGAATAGCTGATCTTTCCCGGTTTCGCGAGATGTGACGCTACTACAAGAGTATCCCACCCACATGGCAGAGCGTGGCAAGCTACCCGTGTCATATTTGATATGCCATAAAGCAGTAACAATTATAGACCTCATTCCCATGACTTGAAGGAATGGTTTGAGGCTGTTCATGTTCCTGGAGCGAGCAGTTGCCAAGTACATATTATTAATATGGTGTTTTTGTTCGCTTATTTCTGAGCTGCACCCAGCAATGTTCAGGGGGTTACTCCTGGCGGTGCTCAGGAGACAATATAGGATGCTGGGGATAGAACCTGATCGGCTGCAGGCAAAGCAAATGCCCTACCCACTGTACTATCTCTCTGGCCCTTAATATGTGTTCTAAAATATAATACTGTATATAAAAATGCTTATTTATATAAACTTCATCATAGGTGATATAATTCAAAAAAGTTACATAAAATCAAAGGACAAATATGTCAGGAAATGAGGTAGGATGTTAGCCACCGTTAACACTTAACCACAGAGACTGTATCTGATCTAAAGCTCTGTGCCTTTTAGTGGGAGGTAAGACACCAGGGCATTGCTGATGAGCACCCGCGTTCAAAGCAGTGGAATACACCTCAGATGGAGTGAGGGGGAGAAAAGCTGAGAGTAGAGGGCTGCTGGGAATTACTTCAGGTTATTCATCCTTTTAGCATGACCCAGTTGGCATGTGTGTGTGTCTAAACTGGTTTGGATGCTTTTGAAAAAAGCAATGAAATCGGAAAGAAAATCAATCCTGGCTACAGCCATGAGGGTTCTTGCCTTGTCGGCAGGGGTCAGCCTGGCCCAGGGCTTATCGGCTCGGCGATCGTAGTCGGGAGAATCGGTGACTTCGACGTACTCATTAAACCGCAGGATCCTTCGAGCCTGGAGTTCTGCCACGGTGGGTCTCAGGCTGAGCTGCAGAAGGAGGGTGGAGGGGAGGGAAAAGAGTTCAGTAAACCACTCAGAGCCTTAGCGTGGCAAGTTTTCTTTAGAGAACTTCCAAGTTTTGGTGAAAGAAGGTCACTTTCAGATTGGGAAAAAAAAAAAAAAAAAAAAGCAGCAGCATCTTGGGAATTTCTAATGCGAACTAGAAAGCAGTGTGCCCTAATTCTGTGACTATAAAAATCATCATTGTTAGATAGGTCACCGTCTTTGGCAACCATCTGCGTTATGCTATTTTCCCCAACTTTCCTGGCACTGGGATAAAGGCATCTGTCATCCTTGTGCAGGGAACACAGCAACACAGACACAGCGGTAATCCAAACAGGATGGCTGGATTGGGGCTCAGTTACCAAAGCTCGGCAACTTTCAGAGAGAAGAAGAAAACTGCTCTGATGACATGAAACCTGTATATCCAGAAATGGACCACGTTAGGACAAAAGCAAAGTCCAGCAGATGCGATACGGACCTCCATGAAAGCAGAAGGACTAGGCCCCTCATCAGAAGCTTATCCTGGGGCCTGAATGGCCAACATGGGATGGGCAACAATGAGATTATTGAACAGAAAAGCGCCCCAGGAAGGCCACAGCTCCTGAAAAGTCACTGACCCCCTGGAGGACACCTTCTGACCATAGGCTTCCTCCTGTGCCCTGTCAAATCAAATTTCCCATGAGAGCCACCAAATCCATTCACATACGCCCTCTCTGGTCCTTTCTTCAGCCCAGGAAAAGACAAAAATGGCTGATTCAAGTAACTAGCCTCTTGGTTTTACCGGCATCAGCTACTCTTTGCTAGAGGTTTACTCTTCTGTGGTCTTTTTCAGTGGCAAGATATCAACCCCGGGCCCATCTCATTCGCTTCTGGCTCATATGTTTGCCACACGGAGCCAGACTCTCCAGGCTAAGCGGCTCTGGAGGATTTCCTCATTGGAAACAGGCTCAAGGATGGCACACTGGGTTATAGTGTGTGGTCAGAAATACCCCCTACCTGGAACCCCCGCTTCCTCCTGAGCAGAAACGGAGTCTAAGCTATGTCAACGATCTAACATTCAAGGCATACATGGACGCTTTGAAGTCCTGGGTCTACAACCTGAACCAGTCTGAACTTGGGGATGGCAACTGCAGCTCCTTCTAGCTTCAAACAGACCTGGCAGGCAATGGATAAAGGAACAGCATAAATGGTTCTGTTAGACTTCCAGCGGAGGTGTCTTCTATAGTGCTAGCTTCTTACTGCCTCTCTGGGGCAGGTGCAAATAGGGAGAGAACCCTGCCCCACGTGATGGCCCCAAAGCTGTACTACCAGCCACGTAAGTCAGAAACTCTCCTTCCAGTCTCAGTCCACTAGGACGAGCCCATCACGGGTAGCTATTTGTGCCACTAACGCCTCCTGCACGACGGCAGGGGACTCTATATGGTGAAAGCAAGTGCAGGCAGGCGGAGGGTTAGGGGCATGCTCACTGTCAAACCAGAGCGACAGTACAGCAGGTAGGGTGCTTGCTCTGCACACGGCTGACCCGGTTTGAGACCCAGCATTCCATATGGCTCTCTGAGTCCTGCTAGGAGTGATCCCTGAGTGTAGAGCCAGGAACAAGCCCTGAATACAGCCAGGTGTGGCTCAAAAAGAAAAAATAAATGTTATGGTTATGGGCTCCTTGGTCATCTCAGATATTTATAAATGAGTGACGCCACACTTCAAAGCCGGGTGGTGTATTTTACCCACACTATGCTTTTCTAGTGCGGACACCCGAACGGCATAGGTTGTTGTGCCACAACACATACACCTCAGCTTCGTTTTTGAATGTTGAACCACACTTGCACTTTAAGACTGTTCTGGGCTTGGTGATCTGGAGTTGCTCTGATTACCGTATGATGCTGGTGAGCAAACCTGTGGCTCTCATATACAGAGCATGCACTCCAGTTCTTTGAGCCATCTTCCCAGCGCCTGTACTGCAATTTTTTCTCATATTATCCTTTTCTAGTCTTTTTAGTAGTATCAGGCTGCCTTCTCAGAATTTGATTTTTGTTCATTGTTTATAAGAGTTGTGGGTGTGGTTGTATGTGTATATACACACAAATGTGTGTATGATTTGACATAGAAAAAGACTGGGCCCCCTGGGATGAACCCAGAGCCACGGCAGAGCCTGGCAAGCTACCCGAGGTGTATGCAATATGCCAAAACAGTAACAATAATGAACCTCATTCCCAACGAATGGAGATGTTACTGGTGCCTGCCCGAGCAAATCAATGAACAATGGGAAGACAAGTGGTACATGCTTTTCTAGGTGTGAAGGTATGCAGGAAGAATTTCTACATGAGCATTTGTAATGAAATGTAAGTTGAGAGCTGTTCATCTTTCGAAAGGCTATTATTATTTTGTTGACTATTGTTTTTGTGGTGTTGAGGGCTGAACCCAAGACCTACATGTGCAAGGCAAATGCTTTACCTCTCAGCTACATAGCCAACCCTACTAATAAAGAAACAAAACAAAACAAACTATGGCTGTGGTATCCGTTTTTCTATTCACATAAATGAGTGGAAACAATTGCCTTAAGTTTTGCAAGGAAGCATTCTGTCAATTGAAACAGCGCTAAGGCAGGCAGGCAGGATTATCAAATTCGGCTAATGAATTACTTACCCAGCTCAGATATGGAATAGTGAGTGGCAAATATTTGGCAGCAATAAAAATAGCTATTTAATATTTTAAAACTTATGGAAAAGAAGTGGGGACATTTAAAAAACTACACACTGAAATGTCAGTAGTGACCAACTCTGAAGGAAAATTTAGTCATTTTCTTTTCCTTTCTTGTTCAATTTTCTTCAGTTCCTTTATGCATTCAAAGTTTCCTATGCAGAGCATATGTTTGTCATTTTTATAAGCAGGAACTACAATGTAGCATTCTGGATTAGTAACTTTACAAAAGTAAGATATGTAATTACAAGTAAAGCACAACTTATAATGCATATATTATGCTGACTGTAAAGTCTATAATCAGCTCATAGACTAGTAGGAGTAATTATTCTTCAACATGATTTACATGTAGAGATAATTAGCATTTAGAAAGTGAAGTATATCTCAAAGACAGATACTCATTAATATTCACAGTTTCATCACCTTTCTGCTGAGTCTGCGTTTAAGTTCCATTTTTGCTTCTTGTTCTTCTTCTTCATTCTTTTCTGTTTATTAATGGAGAGACATGATAACTTAGTTACTATAAGTGATTTTACAATCAGAAAAAGTAAATTGGATCATAATTATTTTCCTTCAGCAGATACTGATCAAATTCTCCACAAACATCTTTGAAAATCTGTCAAAGGATTTTAAGGAAATCAATTATAATTACATATGTATGTATGCACATCTGTGTATATATATGTGTGAGAGAGCAAGAGATGAAGAGAAATGTTTCCTATAGGACTACTTTGTTAACTGTAAACTTGCTGACTTTTATTCTTTTTCTGGAAAAAAAAAGAAAAAAAGAAAAACCAGGAATGTCCTGATAGCATTTTCCAGGTCAAAATATTTCACTGCTAATCATCTCATGGGCTTATAAGCACGATTCTCAGAACTCAGATAAAAAATTTACTTCTGGATTTAGCCTTCCTGGGAAAGTCCAAGAAGTATCAAAAGAACAAATTAGAAACATCTGATGCATGTCTGAGCTGCTGATTCCCATTCAAATCCAACCAAAATACTTGATTTGTCCACTTTGGTTTCCATAGAAGCAGAACATAATCATTTCTTTGGATTTCGCTTCAAACCAGAATGTTCTGAATGGGGTTATGGTGTACTGTTGATGGAGATTATTTATTCTCTGTGACTCTGACTTTCCAACATCTTCTCTTTCTCTAGTGCTTTACCAAGTAGTACACTCTAATGGCCAACTTAAATGAATGATTTTCACCAGATGGGATTCTGGGGAAATGTCCAGAAATTTTAAAAAAGAAATAAACATACTGTGGGGGTCTGAATGGTTACGAACTTAACTTCTCTCTGATGTTTCAACCTATCATCTATTCAATAAGTAAGCATAGATTTTACTGCTTGGATAACATTGCTTAAAGCAGTTTATCTTTTAGAAAGTACTTTTTAAGAATTCTATTGAAGGAAAATCACATTATATAAAGGTTCAAATAAAATGATCAAAAATAAAAAGCATCCTCTACAAAAAAGAGCTGTTATCTTTAAAATATGTAGTACTAGTAGAAATACTGTAACCATGAGATGTTAGCATGGCAGCGAAATAAAATCATCAAAAATATAAGTATCCTATACCAAAAGTTGTTCTCTTTAAAAAATGTATCACTAATCGAAATACTGTAATCATGAGATGTCAGTGGGACATCTTAAGTTCTCTATTAATTTTCCAAACGGATGGGAAAGTTTCTTTTCAAATTCATCAGACTCAATTCACCCCAATGAATAATTCTTCTAAATTACTCAATTTTCTTTTCTCTGAAAGAGGATGATCACTCCGTTATTTAGATAAAGGCAAAACGTTCTGCAGGAGAATAAACAACTAGTTACAGGATCATAGAGGTATGTGGTGTTGCTAAGGAGCTTGTCTTGAATGCGCTGACCTTGGTTCGGTCCCTGGCACTTCAAGAGAATACCAGGTGTGACCCCAAATAAACAAAAAGAAAGAGACAACCAGTTTGTATGCTTTCATTAAGTCACTCTGAGTGTCCAACAAATCTGGGTAAGGTTCAGATTTTTTCTATGGAAATAGGAAGTTCTTCTAATTGTTTCACAAAGCATTACCTTTTGATATACTCAGAATACATCTTTAGGGTAAAAAAAGATTTCATAAGAGTTGAATGAGACATATGAATTAGAAATTGAACAGAATTGACAGACAAATGCCAGATATATAGTTCATATGATTCAAATCAGGACATTACAAGATCAGACCACTGATGATATTATTAATAAAAATGAAAAATAAAACGCTATAGACATTTCAGTCATTTTTTGTATGAAATGATACTATATTTTAAAACACACTTATTTTTTTTTTTGGGTCACATCCGGTGATGCTCAGGGGTTACTACTGGCTCAGGGATTAATACTGGCGGTGCTCAGGGGAACATAGGGATCCGGGGATCAAACCTGGGTCAGTCACATGCAAGGCAAACCCCTACCTGCTGTGCTATCGCTCCGGCCCCTAAAATACATTTTTTTAAAGTAAAAAAAATCTTGGGGCCGGAGCGATAGTCCAGTGGGTAGGGCGATTGCTTTGCATGCGGCTGACCCAGGTTCGATCCCGGCATCCCATATGGTCCCCTGAGCACCGCCAGAGTACTCCTGAGTGCAGAGCCAGGAGTGGCCCCTGAGCGCCGGCGGTGTGACCCAAAAAGAAAAAAAAAATATATATAAACAAATAAACAAACAAACAAATAAAGTAAAAAAAAATCTAACAGGAATCAAAGCTAAAGAATGCTCCCATTTTCCTGAAATTAAAAAAAAAAAGTAATTTCCTTGAAGGGAATGAAATAATTTTACCCCAGGAAGCAGATTGTACATCTAGGTGACAGTGATGTGTGAAGATAATGAAAGGCCAACTGTAGCCGGAGAGCTAAATACACAGAATTTGGGGGTGGGGGGCTCTCAAGGGATACTCAAGGTGTCAGGGGGCTCCAGGGCCACTTGCGGCAATCCTTGGCAACCTGGCCAGCTGTGCCATGTGATGGCTCAGGTGCTGCTCAGGCCCTCACATGTCAGGACCCGAGCCACATGCAGTGTAGCACGGGAGACCACATGTTGAGGCTCAAACTAGGGTCAGCACATGCCCAGCACGCTGGACTATCTTCCACTACTGCCACATGCTGGTTCCAGGGAATTGTTTTTGTTTTTAAACACCCGGAACTCAGCTCCTTCTATTTCCTATGCTGGAATTGTGCTCTTGAAGAACTGAAATGAAGAGGGCCGAGAACACGGGAAGCCAATATGGCATTTCCCAAGCTGGAGTGAGATGAGTCATTGTAAAATCTCTTACAGAGAAGTCAAGGTTAAGCTTGCCACTTAGTTCTGAAGTTTCCACTGATTCTTTCTGCACATTTCCTTCACTGCTGATTAACCGGAAGGCTGAGTGCAAAGTAGGATATACACCTTCTGGTCACTGTATACAGCCTTGGGAGGCTATACCTGAAGGAAGTGACGAGTGTTGCCCTCTCCCTCTGAATAGTAGGGAAGAACATTTTAGAACAGCCGCAGGAAGTGCTTTCCATAAGCACACAAACAATACATGGGGTTGAATGCCACTGGGCACGCCAGGAAATCTGCTTGTCTACAACTGCCTCAAGTTTTCTGTCATTGGTTGCAAAAGGAAAAACAAAAAGTGCTCAGAAACTGAAGCCACTGAAATCTTTTATTTCTGGAATTACCACTGCAGAGCAAGTATGTTTTTTAAAATCAAACCAAACATTTGTTTCTTTACTCCACCCCCTTTGCTATGCATCTGCATGTCTCTTAAAAAATAAAAACATGAAAATACATGCATAAACTTATTGTGTTATGAATGAAAAAACAAGATTGTTCAATGGATAGATGTTAAAGCAAGATGGATGTAATGAAATAAGGTGTAAATGATAGACAGATGGCTATTAAGTGTAAAAATTCTTTAAACTTTAGCCTCAATAAAGATTTTTAGTATAAAATGCAGAGGACACATAATGCAAAATGCAATGGCTAGATAGACCCTTTTCCTGATAGGATCATTGGAACTACAGTTAGAGTAGAATAGTATGAGTGAATTTGCATTTTTGTGCCTGCCCCGTAAAAAAAATGTCCCATATACATCACTATCTGAGAAGCAAAATCAGTCCTTTCAAGACCAAATTTCACATTTCACTTTAACAAGTTTAGGGACCCGGTTCTAAAATGCACAAATAAATAAACTCAATACATATGCTTAAAGTGCATTTTGCAGTCTCTGGTGAAAGCTCTCTGCATAGGGCCAGAGACGTTCCTTAGCAGGCCCATGCTGTGCATGTATGAAGTAAAATGGGGACGGACTGGGGGGCGGGGTAGAGGAGGGGGAGAAAAGCCGACAGAGAGAACCATGATTAACATAGCCATCGGATTTTTGTTTGTTTTTTGTTTTTAATTTAACTAGGGGACGTAGTCAGATGTTAGAAATGCTTAATGTTTTCATGCTGTGTGACTGAGTTCCCTGACCTGTCAAGCAAAAAAAAAAAAAAAAATGACCTAGTGAAAATGAAGTGTCCTTAAAAACACACCATGTCACCCGCAGACCTTTCTTCAAAGGGACAATCATGTTGCTTTTAAACAAAAAGGTAAACAAGAGCAATCCCTGTGGCAGACCCAGCGGGGCGGGTGGGGGCCGACAGCGACAGTAGATGACAGGTGGAAGGGAGGCCCTGCGGTTCCTGAGCGGGCTCCCCCCGCTCCACTGACCCCTCTCTGGTCTCTCGCCTGCTTCTCTTGGCCCGCAGACATTGTATGAGGAGATCAGAGGCTGGTTATCGGCCTCTCCAGAGTGGAAACGTGGCTTTTGTTTCCAGAGTAAGCTCGCTTCGACAAATTGAGGAGGAAGAGAAAAAACGGCTGGAGTCGCACCTCACGTTGACTTTGGCCTTTTACACTCTGCCGGACCTCCAGGAAAAAGGGGCCTAAGCGCCAACGCAGCACTTAAGATCAACAAGCAATAAATTTCTAGACCTCTGAGACAGTTCCTCAAAGATCCAAACTGCAGCATGGCTTGGCACTGCTGGTCTCACAGGCGCAGGAAAGGACTAGAATGTGTGCTTTTCTTTTCCCCTTGGGAAAGACATAATCTCATAAATCTCAGGAGCTTATGGTCTGCATTTGTTAAAATAGCATTGAATAAATAGTTTGCAGGAACCTACTATCAAGAGGGGCCCGTCTTTCGGGGTGTCTGTGGTCATCAGAATTAGGTACTATTTTCTTGTCTTCCGAAAGGTAAACGCAAGCTTCGGGCTTTGTTTTCCCTTGCTAGCTTTAACACGTTCCTTCTCTAAACTGGCTCTTCTTACACAGGGATGGTCCCTTCCATCCTTTCTTGGGTTCTATTCCAGTGATCCTCACAAAGTGCCAGTGAAAAAATATTCTATAGAAAACAGTCCGGTATCCTGGAAGACCCTCAGAATGTTTAGTGTTTGTTGCTGGGTTGGTAACAGGAACTGTAGCAAAAATGAATAAATTCTTCAGTTTTTTCTTTCCTTGAGGAAACGAAGCATCGAAGGCTGGCAACTGGAGATCATCATGACAGGCAGAACTACACCCCAAGAGCCGGACAGAAAAAGATTTGCACAGCCACGGCTCAAAACTGCTCTTCTCCTCTCTGGAGGCCTGTGTATACCCGCTCTTTGGTACTTCATTACCATAAAAAGCACTTTTGGACTGGGCTACTGTTCCAGCATGACTTCCATTTAAAAATACCCATTAGTTAACTCAGGGTGTAGTAACCACACTGACGAACTACATCAGGACACTCATTGTTTCAATTCACTTAATGTAAAGCTTTGGCATACGGACTCTAAGAACTTAAACTGGAACGTGAAAAACAGTCAAAGAAAATAGAGAGTAAAATGAAGTTAGTAGGTAAGTGAACAGCGACACTTAAGTGCAAAAGAAATTATAAATAACTCAAGAGGGAAATAGAGTTATCATAACAAAGGAAAAATACATGAAGTGAAAATTGCCTTTTGCCATAATTGTTTTAAATGGAGTTTTTAGTTAAACCTGCCAACATTCATATTATTAATAATAATATAAGCCTGTCTGGCTTATTTCCTTTTAGAATATTTGGTTTTCTCTTTGATATTTATTTACAATCAGATTAGAGCATTTTCTCCCAGTCAGTATTTGGGTGAAAGAAAACAAATATATTCCATCTTTCTTTTTCTGTTTTTAAAACTTTCATTTGAGGCACTGTGATTCACAGTAGTTTAAGAAATTTCATCTCTCTAAAAACAACTGGCACAACTACAGTTCTGGTCTGGGGGGTGTAGTAGACGCAAAATCATAAACTACAAGTGGCAGTAAACAATATTAAAAATTATAATCAGGGGCCCGGGCGATAGTCCAGCGGGTAGAGCATTTGCCTTGCATGCAGCCGACCCAGGTTCCATCCCTGGCATCCCATGTGGTCCCCCGAGCAGTTCCAGGAGTAATTCCTGAGTGCAGAGCCAGGAGTAACCCCTGAGCATTGCCAGATGTGAGCCAAAAAGCAAAAAAAAAAAAAAAAAAAAATATATATATATATATATATACATATATATATAATCATAATAAATCATATACAAATATCACAAAGAGGGGTCCTTTCAATTATTTGTGGAAAAACATATGAATAAGTTATAAATATTAGTAAATTTATACAAAATACATAGTGAATTTATTTATCAAGTATACTGATTAGGGTTAGTGATAAATGGTGTCTAGAGGAACTTTGTTAATGGTGACAATCACAGTACACTACAGATACTCACGTTTTAGAATATTTCTTTGCTCTAATTCTTCAGTTGTGGGCCTCTGACTGAGTCTCCTATGATGATTAAAAAAAAATAGGAACAAGATTTAGTTTTATTACATTAAACAAAAGCGCCCTCCAGTAGAAGATGACAGAAAAACAGCAATGCTCTGTAGGGGCGCTCCGGCCAGGGTCCCCGACAGTGCCGGGAAGCGAGTTCCCTTCTACCTCCGAAGCCGGCGAGGAATGGATGAACACTCAGGGATCCGATGAGGTTTTAAAAGACTTTACTTATCACAGGTTCAGGCATACAAATCAGCAAAAGGAAAAACCCGATGCTTAGGATTCCAGGCTAGAACCCCAGCCACGTGTAGGCCAAGATGGCGACCACCACGTGTGAAACTTCCAAGGGGAATAAACGCTCACAAGGCGAGATCCCACCGGGAAGAAGAAGCCCGGGAGAGCGGGAACCGGCAAGTTTACACCCCCAGCAACTCAGACCTTCCTCCCATTGTTATGGAAAGCAGGGAGGGTCCAATGCCCTTAGGTAGTCCCTCCCTGCATCTCACCTAGGGCCTTTACTGTGCTAATGTTTTGAGCCGGAATGCCTTTGAAATGTAGAGAAGGGGGTTTCTGAGATGGCATGTTACTGTACCAAAGATCAACACCAATGCCAGTTAAATATTTCTTCAAGCCTTCACAAGTCTCCTCTACTTCATTGTAGTTTTATATTTTATCAGGGAGCCATGCTTGTTTGTTTGGAAGCAAACAGCATTTCTCTCTGGTCTAATTACTTAGGTGTCCTTACGTGGCCAGGCTAATATGCTGGTAAGATCTAGCTAGTCCCACGATGATTGTGATAGCATGGGAGAATATTTATACCAGCTAGTACAGCATACATGGTCAGATAAACTGCCACATTTAGACTACCCCCTTATCTACGGAGTGATTTTCGGGAGGCAATCCAGAGCAGATGCAGCGGCCCTTAGGAGTCCTGCAACAATGCTCTACTTATCCCTGTTTTTTGAGAAACAAAAATTCATTTAAAAATATCTAAACATATTCCTCTTTCCATTTGCAGAAGTGATTATAGTGGAGACTACACCTCATTAATTACTCCAATACCAGGCACCCTCTATAACTATAGCCTTCAGCTACACCTTCTGGCTTCCTACTAGCAAGTCTGGTCACATGACTAGATTCTCACTATGATACATACATATCCTATATTTTTTTAAACTTCCATTTTTACCCTTAAAATGACTGGGTGCACGTTCTCTCCTTCCTTCGCCTTCCTCTTCCTGCCCTCTTCCTTATTTCTCTCCTTCCTTCCTTACTTCTCTCCTTCCTTCCTTCCTTCTTCCTCTTCCTCTCTCCACTCCTGGTCTCTATCTTTACCCCTCTTTTTTAAATTTGGTTTTGGGGCCACACTTCGGCAGTGCTCAGGGATTACTTCTATTTGTGCTCAGGTATGACCCTTGGTGGTACGTGAACATCATATGTGGTGTCAGGGATTGACTAGGGTCTTCTTTTTAGCAAGGCAAGAGCTTGAACTCCTATGCTAGTTTGTATTATCTCTCTGGGTCTCGCATGTAAAAATGATCCTGCAAATCCCCTTGAACCACGTAAATGAGATTATCCCTGAAGATGAAAGAGAATTAAGGCAAATGGAATCAGGGGCCACTCTGGCTGCCCAGCTCCACCAAACCTGGAGGCCAGCCCTCCTAGCTCCAGAGAATCATGGGAGAAATAAGCAAGCATGTGTGAAAGTGCCTCGGCTGGGCCATCACTCCACTCCACTCTTGGTCTCAGAGCATCTCAGCCGGAGCCCTGATTAAACACATAACTTAAAACGTTGACCTGAAGAAACTCTATTGCTCGAGAGTCCAGATAATTGAGATGATCAACCATGAGTTATGTGAAGAACTGTTTTTGTGATACCAATGAATTGATTAAATAAAACATAAATATACCATCAATATAATATAGCATATAAATGCTATATCATCAACATAACACATATAGCATATATGACATATGTAGCATATAGCCATGTATAACATATATAGCATACAACATATAATACATATAGAATATAACATACATAGCATATATATGCTATAACATCAATATATACATATATAATCAATGTCCTATTCGCTTGTAACTTTGTTCTTGGCTGTGCTTACATATTAATTAGCTGCTAATTACAGGCAAATATTGTCTTTAGATGGTCTCTGTGCAAATTAAATTAATATGTATGAAAGTTTAACAAACTACTGAATTACTGCTAGCACAGAGATGTTATAAGAATAGAAATCATTAATTTAAAATAATGTGCTAAAACGGAATGCCACTTGCCTGAGACAAACACTCAGCCAGGCCTCCTACCGGGATCACTCAACTTCACTGCTTGGATTTTACAGTGACCCCATGTGCAACTATAAATCTGCCTCTTGTACTAGAAGGGAAGGACTTTCCTAAGGCCAGAGCTGTGGTCATTTCTTACTGAATGTCAGTGATTCAATGTGCTGTAAAATTTACATAGGCATATCCAAAAACCCTCTCCGTTGGTTAAAAATAAAATCATAGCTTTGGTCCCTGTGTACATTTACAGAGGTTCTCAAATTTCTGGCGGGCGAGGCAGAATCCTCATATGAAACAGATATTTGAGCGGTTGTTCTAGCTGGGTGCATTCCCTTCCCTTCCCACCCACAGGCACACTCACACTTCCCTGGCTCTCCCCAGTGAAGCTTAAGCATCTTCTCCAAGAAATCCCAATGAAGCAGCAAGAAACTGCTCCATCAAGGCCAGCTTCTCACAATGTTCTTCGACAGTTCCCTGGTCCTGAGTGCTGGGCTTATTTTAATTTCTCATTGCCACCGCTAGTTTGGAATGAAGTATCTCTGTAAAATACAGAGTTGTGCTTTTTTCCCTCTCAATTTGGATGACTTTCCTCTTGTAATGGAACTACCATGTCAAGAAATAGATATTTTATTTTTTCATGTAAGTTATTCTTCACAAATGCTAAACAAGGACAATGTAAACGCATCCCATTGTTAATAAAGTTGCCAGCACTGGAGTCTATGTGAATAATAAAAATGGAGAGCATCCCAAGCGGGCTCAGTGGGTTCAGGGGTTGTTCTGGTGATTTCCAGTCAGCCAGACTGGATGGTTCAATTCTAGGGCCCACGGATGTGGTACCGCTTGGGTTCTGCAGTACTGGGGATCAGCAAGGCTTTCCTGGTGATGCTGGAGTGCATCCAGGGACACCCCCACATTCAGAGACCTCTGGGGCCAGACCCAGCTATACTCGGAGGACTGTGCAGTTCTGGGATCTAACCAGCATGTCAGAATCCTTGTACTCTTTGTCAAGCCCATACAATTGTTTTTCTGCCTTTAAATACTTGCCTATGAGCCCAACTCTACAGTGCAGTCAATGCATCATCTCATTTAATGCCCACAGCCCCCGGCTTAGCCCCGCCATTCAAAGAGATAGCACCCACCAAAATTCCTACATGTTGACACTGTAGGAACGTAGTATACAGAGAATTCTTATAATTCCAAGCAGAGCAAGGAATTTACTCCCACATTCAAAATCTGCCCTGGAGTTTCAGATTGTCCCATCCCATATAGTCCCTGTTGTTTACATAGAGCAAAATAGGTTAATCAAGCAACTCAGACCTAAGCGCCCAAACTTGATGGTTGGGAGGGCCAGGGACGTGACTCAACAGCAAAGCACATGCCTTGCCATGCATGAAACCTACAGTTGATCCCCAGTGCCCCCTACATTCCTTTAGCCCATTTCCTAACATGGGATTCATCATCTCAACCTATGATATGCAATTCCTTTCTTAGACTTTATGGCAGAACTCACTCTTGTGGCTCTCTCTGGACAAGTCTACTGTCCCTCTCTCTCCTCTCTCCCTTCTCCTTCTCTCTCTCTCTCTCTCTCTCTCTCTCTCTCTCAAGATGGGGCCAACCTAGTGGTGCTCATGGCTTACTCCTTTGTCTATCCTCAGGAATTACCCCTAGTGAGCTCAGGGGACTATATGGGATGCTGTGGATGGAAATCAAGTAGGCTGCATGGAACGAATAGCTCCAGACTCCCTTCTCTCCCTTTGGTAAACAGTTTATTCTCTTTCCTCCCCAGACTTCCCTGAATAAGACTATTCTGCTTCATACACATATAAACTTGATTGCTGACTTGAAACTCAAAGGGGTCCTGAGGAAGGTGGCTGTGGCCTTCTGACTTGGAAGGAGCCAACTAATGCAAAGGTCAGACAGAGCCTTACACCAACAGCAGGAATGCTAGCGAGTCCACAAATGGTGGCTGTGGCCCACGTTAGGTGAACAGTTTTACTGGAACACTGGGATGTTTATACATTATTTATGGCTGTTTGCAATATATAACAGCACGGCTGAGCAGCAGTGGCAGAGACTTTCTCGCCAGCAAAAGCCTATAATATTTACTAACTGGTCATTTATGGAAGCAAATCTACAGACTCTGGCTGTAGACAGAATCAGTCTTTGGGAATCTAAAAGCCACTGACCAGAAAGACCAGAAGACCGGTTCTTTGAGTGGGTCACCATCCAAGGCCACCCTCAAAGACCTTAATGGTGCATGTGTGTGCGCACACAAGGATCTCAATGGTCAGGAGACTAAAGACTGGTGGAAAGCATGACTGAATTGGCATTTTGCTAAACTTTCAGCAATTACCTGACCAACTTCGTTCCAATCTGTTGCCGGATTTCCTGCCTCTCCTCTTCAGAAGTACTCTGTAAGATGTTTTTGTCCTCTAACTCCTTCTTAGATGGTCTGTTGCCAAGTTTGATAGCCAGAGTATCCCTTCGTCGTATTTTACTGGCTAAAGCACCTGAGGACAGAAAAAAAGCAGAATTGCAGAGAAAGAGACTTTTGAACAAGGGGCACTCAGGTCACAGCTGGCCAGAGTTCAGCTGAAATGCGTGGAATTCGAATTAACCCAAGGGAAAAAAGTGCTAAACTTTTATGACATGTCCTGAAACGTCCTGGGGTACCATGAAAAAAACTCACAAATGTTTCCTGATCATTTCAAATAAATGGGATATTTGAAATTGATTCTGCTGAGATGGTATGAGGGAATTACTGATTGCATAATGCTGTTCTTTCTTTTCCCTGTTCAAGTCTTAAAAACTTTGCCTCCTTATACTGTACTGCAAACCTGTGGCTTCTCTTTTCTCTACTTCAAAACAGCATACACAAAAGTCTACCTTTGATACCAAAGTTTTCATCTGAAATTCCCTGTAACTCCTATTTTCTCATCAGATGGTAGTTAACATTAGATGGGCAGTAATTATTTTGTGCTTATTTAATCCAAATCAATCAGTAATAGAGAAAAAACTTTTCTCGACCTACAAATGCCATAACAAATCTATCACAAGTCACTCAGCTGAGAATTAAAAAAAAAAAAGAAGAACATTTCTGGGGGTAGAGGCTGTGTCTCCACAATAGAGTATTGGGGTTTGGAAGGGTCCCCTGGCATGTTTGGGACTGATGACCCCACCCACAAAGGCGTGAAGACCCCACACCACAAATAGTCAGAGGCTCTGGCACTTTATCAAGTGCTCTTTAAATCCTCCCAATAGGTAGGGAGTTGGGAGATGCAAGGGGTGAATGGACCTTGATCCTGAAACAATGAGTGGGTGCAAAAAGCTCCTCCTTGGGGGCAATCCAGCAATGGCCATCCCCCTCCTGAGGTAGAATCCTACCCTGGGGCTAATGACCTGCTCAGGGCAGAGGCCGAATCCTGGCCTGTTTTTTTTCTCCTCCTCCTTAGCTGCTAAACAATCATATCAGTAATATTTCTAGTGATTTTGTATAAACATGGTAAGAGATTCGGACATTTATAAAGGGTGGCTTTTCCTTGGGACATCTCAGTATACATTTTAGACTACAGTCCTCAGGCCAATTTTTATCCTAACTTCAACTTATCCGAAATCAGTTGATATCTTTGGGTCAGGACAGAGTTTGTTCCATGACCTTGTTCTTAGCTTATTATCCTGCTTATGACACTTAGTCCTTCCCATATCGAGGTCACGGTAGCTTATGCATGGCTTACCTTGGGTCTATCTAATTCACACAACGGGATCCTTTTTGGGGTATAAGGAACTAGAATCAATCTAAGGGCAACTTAAGTTTTAAATTAGAAATATGATGGATGCCCAGGAGTGAATATTTCAGAGTTAATTAACTCTTATATCATAAATGCATAGCCTTAACTCTCTTCCTGTCCCTATGCAAAAGGCATTTGCTCTAATCTAAGAATATGCAAAGGGCATACAGGAAAGAGAGAAACAACATTACACTTATAATGCAAAACCCAGGGCTGGCAGGCAGGAGACAGAAATCTCATCTCACTTATGGTGGAGAAGAGATTGTTCTTATTTGGCTGTTTGGTTTTTCTGGTGCACATCTGGTGGAGCTTGGGGGCTTACTCCCGGCTCTGTACTGAGAAATCACTCTTGGTGGTTTCAGGGGACTAAACACAGTGTTGGGGCTAGAACCAGGGTATGTAGAAGACAAGCTCCTTCTCTGCTGCACTACCTCTCCGGTCTATGCTCTTCTTTCCTACTAGGTCATTCTTGATTCATTCTTCTCTGCCCCATCCCCTTTAAACCTCAATGAGACATTGGTGGTGGGAAATGCACACTGGTGAAGTGACAGGTCTTGGAGCATCACACGACTGAACCCAACCATGAACAACTTTGTAACTATGTATCTCACTGTGATTCAATTTAAAAAAATGAAATAAGGAAAAAATCAAATAAAATTAAAAATACATAAGCCCTAATATGAAGGTGAATAAATTTCTCAAATCCAACAAGTAACCCAGAGTCTTGTGCTGATCCTTCTTATTGCAGAACGGTCCCCAGGTACGAGACGATGACTGATGTTTCTGAACAAAGCGTCTGTCAATAGAAACCCATGGGCACATACAACTACACGTTGCTCCTCATAGATGGGGACCTGACCTACCTGCGGTGCCATATTTAGAAAAGCTGCCACCAAAATTCAAACGTGCACAAGCTGCTCCTCTCTCCTACCCCACTCCTCCCTGGGAAAGGGCCTTACTTTCTCCACTGCCGTCCTCGTCTTCATCCTCCTCATCGTCATCGGTGTACAGGATAGGCCCGTCAGAGTCCGAGTCGTTGGCCTGGTATTCCTTCTGGCTTTCGTCCTCGGAGGCACTGAAGAACTCGGAACTTTTTCCCACCAGTTCCGGAGTCAGCAGCTGCAGAGCTGGCTTCCCCGCCGTCTTTGGTGGTGACGCTGTCCAAGGCACAGAAGCACAAGGGTGATGTGGAGGCTTTGAGTGGCCTCTCACTGGCCATTGCTCAGGCTCCTTGCCCCAACTCGCTGGGCCCACAATGACTGAAAACTACCTAGACCCTCCATTGTTTCTTTCCAAACCCCAGAGCTGGTCGATGAAGGGGCACTCGTGTTATTCTGCAACTAGGCACCTCACAGCACTACTTCTTTCATTTCTTATACTTCCATCCCTGACAATATGTAGACAAAGTCATAGCGCTGGATCCTCTCAGGGTGTTTGTTTCTCTACTGGGAAAACTGCCTCTCTCAGCACTCTGTTAGTAAGGGAAGATTGAAAAGGTGAACGTTTAAACAGATTCTAGAAAAAAAAAGGCAAGGTGACTTAGTATTGAGTTTGGAAACAGTATCTGTGATTGGCTTAAAGTGCAGTACCTATGCACATCTAACTTTAAAAAAATAGAGTAAAAAAATTCTTCGTGCAAAAACAATGTAAGGTACAAAAGAATCTCCCAACTGGTTTTAGATATTAATAGATGCTTCTGAACTTAGATGTCACACTTCTCAAAGACCATTTAGTGCCAAACATGTGTTTGTTCTTTTCCCTAATGAAAAGTATCCAAGTGCAGGGGAAAAGGGACTCTCATTCATTGTTGGTGGAATGTTGACTAGTACAGCCTTTTTGGAAAACAATGTGGACATTCCTCCAAAGACTAGAAATTGAACTCCCAGCCATACCACTCATGGGAATATACCCTGGGAAGCCAAAAACACACAGCGGAAATACCATCCACACTTTTATGTTCAAAGTAACACTATTTACAATAGCCAGAATCTGGGAACAACCAGAGTGCCTGAGAATTGATGACTGGATAAAGAAACTTTGGTACATCTATACAATGGAATACTATGCAGCTGTCAAGAAAAAATGAAGTTATAAAATTTGTCTATAAATGGATGGACATAGAGAGGATCATGTTGAGTGAAATTAGCCAAAAGGAAAAAAAGACAGATATAGAATAACTGCATTTATTTGCATGACATAAATATATGTATACACACATTATGATACCAATATCCAAGGTCAGACAAAATATGGATCAGGAGGTCTTTTCAGTGGGTAGAACCTACTGCAAATGTGTGGGAGTCAGAGGTTGGATGGGACTGTGCTAACAGTTGTTCTAAGTGATAATACCAGCCTAGAACTGAGCATTGAATACATCTAAATGTATGTATTGCAATCCACAGTGTGTAAGAGAAGGAAAAGAGAAAGACAAAGAGAGAGAGAGAGGGGCCGGAGCGATAGCCCAGCGGGTAGGGCGCTTGCCTTGCACGCGGCCGGCTTGTGCCGGCCTGGGGTTCGATTCCCGGCATCCCATATGGTCCCCAAGCACCGCCAGGAGTGATTCCTGAGTGCAGAGCCAGGAGTAGCCCCTGAGCATTGCCGGGTGTGACCCAAAAAAAAAAAAAAAAAAGAGAGAGAGAGAGAGAGAGAGAGAGAGAGAGAGAGAGAGAGAGAGAGAGAGAGAGAGAGAAAGAAAAAGAATAAAGAACTCTCCATAGAGGCAAGCTAGAGAGGGAGGAAGGGATTGGGGACATTGGTGGTGGGAAATGGGCACTGGTGGAAGGATGGGTGCTGAAGCAATGTATGACCGAAACCGGACATGAACATCTTTGTAATTGTATATCTCACGGTGGTATAATAAAATATTAATAAAAAGAAAAATATTCAAGAAATGTTCTGCAGTTAAAAAAAAAAAAACAGGGAAACTCTGGTAAAATCTGAGGTACTGAAAATTCTTCTTTGTGACAATGAGTGTAAGTGTTCCCAAAAGTCTATCATTTTACTAGATATAAAAACCAACAGACAAATTCTTATTTTTCAAAGGGCAAATATGAAATTTCATTTCTTTTGCTGTTTTTGGACCACACCCAGCAGTGCTCAGGGATTACCCTGGCTCTGTGCTCAGGGAGTACTCCTGGCAGGGCTTGGAGCTAGAACCTGGGTTGGTCATGGGGTGGCAAGTGCTCTACCTGCTGTAATATCTCTCATGCCCCTGAAAGTTCCTTATTGTATAAACTATATACACGATTGACCATTTTAGCCATTTCTCACCGCTATGCTCGGTGGCAGTAAGTGCTTTCATACTAAAATGCAATCCCCACCACTATCTCTAGAAATTTCTCTTCCCAGATAGAATTTCTTTTCACATTATAAACTCATTGGCTCCCTGGATTAGTGACTGGTGCAGTTTGGTTCATAATCTCTATATAGCCTACTTAAACTCCGAATTATAGACTATCACCTCATGTGAGTCAATAAGAAGTTATTTTATAGAATGTTCATCAGAAGGCTGGGGAGATAGCTCAGAGCTACCACTTTATAACTTCCTGCTTTGCATTTTGGAACCCCAGGGACCATCCCAGGATCCGATGACCCCCCCCTTAGCACTTCCAACCTCAGAAACTGGCCCCTAAAAGAAAAACATTAAAAATAATGCACATAAATCACAGGATTGAATAGAGAATATGTGTGGCTTTTCTCTGCAAATTGTATCTGTATTAGGGAAATTACAACTGAGAGCACATATGTGTATGGCATAAAGTGAAAACTAACGGGCAGGAGAGAGTGATTAAGTTAGAGAGATTAAGCAAAAATTAAACTATTGTGCGGTATGCTACCCGCACTGCAGAGCCTGGCAAGCTACCCGTGTCGTATTGATATGCCAAATACCAGTAACAAATATATACCTCATTCCCATGACCTGATGGAATGGTTTAAGGCTCTTTATGTTCCTGGAGCAAGCAGGTGCCCTTGGGCCTCTACTAGCATGAGACAGGACATATGGAGATGTTACTGGTGTCCGCTCGAGCAAATTGATGATGAACGGAAGACAGTGATACAGTGATTATAAACTCACCCCTCATACTCCTCTGCAAGCCCTGGCAAACACCAGCCTACATTCTATCTCTAGAAACTTTGCTATTTCCAGTGCTTCAGAAAAGTGAAATTCTGCATTTGTTCTGTTGCTTCTGACTTGAGTTAAGGCTAATTCACAGGGTAAGAACTTCCTCCCCATTTTGCACGAAACGGGGCATGAGTATGCCACACTTGGTCCAACCACTCAACAGTCACTGAACATTCAGATCATTTTCAACTTTTGGTTCTTGTCATCGGGTTGCTACGAACATGATGTACAAATACCTCTTCAGAGAGCAGCTCTGATACGTGTCATTTGTTCACTGATGTGCTTTGCCATCATTACTAATCTCATAATTCACGCTTTCATGATTTTTATAGTTTTTACAGACTTCTGCATACACTTACAGAGTACAATTTCAATAGGACAACAACTTTGAGATTGATGACTTTTTTCTTAAAAATTTTGGGCTACACTTAGAGATGCTGAGGGCTTACTCCTGGCTGTGCTCGGGATCACTCCTGGCAGCACTTGGGAGACCACATGGGGCGCTGGGATAGAATCTGGATTGGCTACTAGAACTGAGCATTAAATAGAGGCAAAAGATACACATGACAACCCTTTAGTGTATGTTCTGTAATCCATAGTCCAGAAGGGAAGGAAAAGAGAGAGAGAGAAAGGGAAAGAAATAAAGAACCTGCCATGGAGGAGGGCTGGGGGAGGGGGGAACCGGGATGTTGGTAGCGGAGATGGGCACTGGTGGTGGGATGGGTGCTGGAACATTGTATGACCAAAACCCAAATATGAACTTTTTAATTGTATATCTTTGTAATTGTAAAAATAAAAAAAAAAAAAAAAAAAAGAATCTGGGTTGGCCACATGCAGGACAAGCTTCTTACCCTCTGAACTATCTCTCCAGCCCCTGAATTCACAAAACCCAAGGAAAGTGAGGGTGAACTTTACACCAAGGAAACAAGCCCAGCAGAGAGCCTAGACTTGGCACTCTCAGTCTATCTATTAACGGTTATATGGTATGGCATCTTTATTTTAAACTTAATTATTTTAAACTTAATTATTATTTATTTATTTATTTTTGCTTTTTGAGTCACACCCAGCAATGCTCAGGGGTTACTCCTGGCTCTGCACTCAGGAATTACTCCTGGCAGTGCTTGGGGGACCATATGGGATGCCGAGGATCGAACCCGGTTGGCCACGCAAAGCAAAACGCCTCCCGTTGTGCTATCACTCCGGCCCCTAAATTTAATTTTTAATATTTATATTATATTGGAAGTTATCCTTACTCTAATATTAAACATTATTATACTCATGATAATATAATGGAGGAGCTCCACCCCTCGACCCGGAAGGTTGGCTAGGAGAGAGTGATACTCCAGAGCTACTCCTGACTGTTCTGGGAGGTCATTCTACAGACAAGCAAACTTCCTAGTGTCTGCATCTCCTACCTGCCTGCTTCCTAGCAACTGAGCCAAGATGCAAAGCCTGCTAGTCTAGCTCCAAAAAGCCACACCTTCATCTCTGGAAGCTTTTCCCCCAAAGTCTCTAATGTCCGGACTGCAAAACTGCCTCACGACCAGATCAACAGAGCAAAGCCAGTTTAGGTCCAGGTCAACGCCGCGGTCCACTAAAAATAGTGAAACAGTGATGTCTTTTGGTGCACTGCATTCCACGAAGAGCAGGAAAGTTTTTTGGGAGGGAGATGTATGGAGGAAGGAAATGACAATGCAGAACCCGCCAGGTGGTTGAGGTGCGGGAGGGGGAGGGAGGTGGGGACATTGGTGATGGGAGATGGTTTTGGGCGGAGGGTGTGTGTTGGAACACTGTGGAACCAAAGCTCTACATGAGCATCTTTCAATTAAAAAAAAAAAGAAGGTGGAATCTACCACAAACATGTGGGAATCAGTGGTTAGGTAAGACAGAGAAGGGAACAGTGTGCTAATATTTGTCAAAAGTGATAATGCCAGCCTAGAACTGAGCATTGAATATAGGAAAAAAGATATACATGATAATCTCTAAATGTATGTATTGCAATCCACAATGTGTAAGAGAAGAGAGAAAGAGAGAGAGAGAGAGAAGAGATAAAGAGCTTGCCATAGAGGCAGGCTGGGGAGGGGGAGGGAAGTGGGGACATTGGTGGTGGGAGATGGGCACTGGTGGAGGGGTGGGTGCTGGAACACTGTATGACGGAAACCCAAACATGAACATCTTTGTAGTTGTATGTCACATGGCGGTGTAATAAAATATTTAAAAAAAAAAAACAAAAAAAGTCTCTAATGTCCAAAAGATACACATGTCAACCCTTTGTGAGGCCCTGCTGGGTGGGGCCTCATGAGGGCCGCCATATTCCACATCGAACTCTCCTCTCGTCAGAACTCCACCCAGCAGCAGAAGAGCTATCACAGCCCGGATCATCGACACCCACCCTGCAGCAGTTTTTTTTTTTTTTCAATCTGGCCCAGGTATGCTGATCTAGAGACTTACAGACATGGGACAGAGCTGCTACTTGCTCTCTCTCTGTGCCCAGCCACTCACGAGGTGCCCGGGAGGGATGGCGGGTTCTAGCCCTGGCCCGCCAACCCCAGCAGGGCCTCACAACAAGCCAGATGAGCCCCCACTCCATGAGGGCCACCATCTTCCACATCGGACTTCCCTCTTGTCAGAACTCCACCCAGCAGCCTACAAGCCTATCACAGCCCTGCTCAATAAATGCTGTATTTAGAGGTGACTACAAGAGTATGCCACCCACACGGCAAGCCTGGTAAGCTGTCCGTGTCATCTTTGATATGCCAAGTACCAGTAACAATTATATTAGGTCATTCCCACGACCTGATGGAATGGTTTGAGGCTCTTTATGTTCCTGGGAGCAAGCAGATGCCCTTGGCTCTACTAGCATGAGACAGGACATATGGAGATGTTACTGGGGCCCGCTCGAGCAAATAGATGATGAACGGGAAGATAGTGTGTGACAGTGATAGTGATACTCATGATGTCACATTTTCCTCTAAAGTTCCTGGACAGTACACTATACTCCATAAAAGTTTGTAGAAATGGTTCCTATAGAGTCAAATCTCCTTTTGCTACAAGCTCCAAATCGGCTTATTAGTTTCTGCCTTAAATCTTGACCAGACATATATATTCCTGAAGTGAATAGATTTCCAAACAGTGTGCAGTGTGCACTGTGAGAGTAGAGGTAACTTTTAAACACACAGCCACTGTCTCTTTTTTTCTTAAAGTCTTTTCATATTTGTATTCCACACAGAAGCCTCTTCATAAGCTGACAAAATTCTCACACATTCACTGGCTAAACATAACCCATGGTGGGTTCTAAGTAAAGCAAGTGACTAAGAGCCAGAAATACTAATAGAAATATCCACCTAAAAATGGAGGAGAGACATTGGAAGGAAATTTTGAGAGAACACATATTCCAGGCTCAAGAGCAAATACAAACGACCTCTGTGGAAAGAACTGTAATTTCCATTTTTATTACTTTGAAGAATAGACAAGAAGAAAATCTGTATGCTTTCTTTTAGGAAAGCTCTATAGGAATTTACTTGGCCAACAGGTGAGTTTATTTTTTTTTTTTTTTTTTATTTATTTTTTTTTTTTGCTTTTTGGGGTCACACCCGGCGATGCTCAGGGGTTACTCCCTGGCTCTGCACTCAGGAATCACTCCTGGCGGTGCTCGGGGACCATATGGGATGCCGGGGATCGAACCTGGGCTGACATGGGCCGGCCGCGTGCAAGGCAAACGCCCTACCCGCTGGGCTATCGCTCCGGCCCAACCAACAGGTGAGTTTAATATCTATCTAATGCTCTCCTCAATTCGCTGTTTCTGACCACAGCCCCAGTGGAAATGAGGAACAGATCCTCACCTCTGTTGTCTGATAATCTGGAATACACTTGGGGTTGAGGATGGACTTCAAAGAAGATGCAGCAAGTTATTCTGTACAATTCAGTCCCTTCCTCAAAGCTGTTGGCTGGTACCTCTGGCTGCCTTGGTGCTTTGGTGATCTAAGGAACTGTTTTCTGTGTCATACCCTGTTCTTCAGCCTTAAACTCATCTACTCCATCTAGTTCCTTAAATGGATACCTTACTTTAAAAAAGTTCTACCGGGTGTATATCGAACACCGTGTTGGGAAAAAATCTTAAGTATACTATGTCTTGCTGACTTAAAGCAAAAAGGCACATGGTGAGTGATCGTTTAGCTCAGAACGTTGAACCGGAAACACTGAAAACCACTGAAAACCACTCACGAGAAATGAAATGAAGACAATTTCTGTGTCTTGAAGTATTTAAGGGCACCATAAACATTCATTTCACTATCTTTTAAAATCCTATTAAAATGTCCAAGAAATCATTTCAATGATGTGTTTCCATAACCTTTCTCACCTATGAAATAAGAAAGAGTTCGGGGAAAAGATAGTTCCTAGCATTAAATAAGTATTTGTGAAGGTATCCTTAATTAGTTCTGGTGTCATTAATTCAAAGCAACTTAAAATGTTCAATTTTTTCAAGTCCTACCCAGCAAAGGCCATTATTGAAATAGGAAACAGTAAAGAAAGCATTTTAAATAGCAAATTTTGGTTTTCTTTCTAGAAAAGGCAAAGATGCTGATTTAAGTGTCAGGCCCTCTGCAGACAGACGCCACTGTCCTTAGACATATACACTTCCCTCAGACACGTGGATCAAGAGAGGCGAACCACATGTCTGAATGGCCAAACCGAACATATTCAGATCAGATGCAGAGACCAAGGGGACAAGGGCCTGGGAAGAATCTCCAGGATCTGCCAAGGACAATGAACAACGGCAGGCCTGGCTCTGGGAACACAGACCTAAATATGACCCGTGGAGAAGGAAAATGCCTGCCGAGAGCAGACCAGGTGTGCGGGGTAGAGGGACATTAGTGTGGGAACTGCACTGGTGAAGGGATGGGTGTGGGGAAAACTGGATGACTGAAACCCAACCATGGACAACTTTGTAGCTGTGTATCTCATGGTGATTTAATACAAATAAATAAATACATACATAAATAACGCCAACAGCGCAACAGAAAGCAGAAAGGACTTTTTACATGTCTGGCTAGTTCTGTCTCACACTTAGGAAAGTGGGACAGTTGGCAACAGCCCGATCCTTTCTGAGGAGTCCTGAGCGGCTTCTCAGAGGAGATGACACCGAGGAAGCGGAATTGGAAAGAGGGTCGCTGGTCTTTATTTCCCTTGAAGAAGGACAGACACCTTGTTGAAAGGAAGGTATACAGGAGTGGGTGAGCAAAGCGGCTCCAAATATAGACGGAACATAAGCACCGCAATGAAGGAGAGGGGGAAAGATAAAGGTCTGCAGGGCCTCCAGCCATAACAAAAACTATACAAGGGAAGTGCTACCTGCCACTAGGTCGAACGTCATGTCCGAGCAGTGCAGGGGCAGGCCAGGCAAAGCCAAAGGCTGAGTTGTATGCATGACCCTAACTCTGTGCTTTGTGTTACCCAACATCCCTGGATTTAACACAACCTGCTACCAGCGGGTGCTCTCCCTCGTGAGAAAGTGTGGTCCTGGGCTGTAGGGTCAGCGTCACGGGAACACGTGAAAAGCAGGGGCTGGGGCATGCCCTGACTTACCCTTTGAGGTTTTCTCTGCTAATGCTGAAGCCAGTGCCTGAGTGGATGATGGTTCCTTCTGTTGGCTCTTCCTTCCGTTGGAGCTGAGTGAGGTCGAAGATCGGAAGGGCGGGTCCACTCCATTGCTGACCAGGACAAAAGGAGTGTTTGAGGCCACAGAACCCTGCTCCTCTGCTGAGAGAACGGAGGCAGGTGGAGGGGGGTGGTGTCACCGGGGCAGCGGGATGGCTGACTTGGATTTGCCTGTGGCCTGATCCTCGGTGCCCGCGACAGTCTGCTCAGCCTTCTGACTCTCTCCCCGGGTGTCCGAAGACTCTCCTCTAATGTCGGACGAGCCAGCAGCAGTTGTGTCAGGGGGCAGCCGTGGTGTGGTATGCCGGCCAGTTTTTTCTTGCCCTTTGTGATCCCCACCGTCCCTGATTTGCTAGACACTGTCTCCTTTGATGCTTTGGAACGTGACAGCGTGGAGGCAGATGATGAAGAAGCAGATGCTTTGGAGCCAGCTGTTTTTTTTTGAGTGAGAGGAACCAGCTAAAATACAGAGAGATGTGGTGTTAGAAGTCAGTATTGCCAATTGCTATTGCCAACGACAGTAGTTCCTACAAAAGGTGTCAAGTTTGTTGATTAAGAAGAACCCGTTAAAAGAAAGTAAGCTAAGTATGCTAGGGCCTCTCTTTCATCTAAGACAAACCTTAAGGGACAAGAGTCCTTTGTCTTCTCCCTCTTCTAGTCCTTAGCCGGGTCAACCAGAAGGACAATCCTTCAGGGGCTCTTTGCCCTTGACCTCGCCTGAAAGAAGTGCCCAGATGTTAAACAAGAGGTGTGAGGAGGACACCGGTATCTCTGGCATTCGTGCAAGGTTGGGCCTTGTTACACACTTCCTGTGGTGTTTTCTTTGGGGTGACATTCACTGAAGCTGGCTGTAAAGTACTGGCTCCTTTTACAGTCAAGTGCTAACCTAGCTCACTTCACTGCTAAAAGGACAAATGCCATCGCAGGAGGCCCCACGGTTCCAGAGACAGCAGCTTCCAGGCTGGCCTATGCGATCATCTGCTACTGTACTGAGGCAGCAAGAACTTACATGGCAAAACGTGAAACACAAATCCTCTTTGAAACACTGAGAAAGAAAAAAAAAAAATCTGTCCGTAAATATTGTCTATACAGGTGAGGTGAATGATCTGAGGGGAGAGAGTATCTCTGGGCTTCTGAGAGTACCTTCACAAATCCACTCTTCCTTCCCGCCTGAGCTCCAGGCGGAAGCCTCTGAAGCTGACAGCTGTGTTGGCTATCTGGACAGGAGTCTGTCCTCTGATTTACACGCCTATGAGGAGACTCTTTTGCGTAATGAACTTGATAATTTCTACATCTCGCTTAATTGCTCCTGTTATTATCCTCCATGTACCATCGATTTTTCTGGAGGGGTTCAACTATCCTCTGCAAACTCTGGAAGGCATCTTGCTTGCTACAAAGGGCCAATTCACACTATACACTGACAGTACTTCAGACGCTTCCCCTTATAGCTTTATTGAAGTCTACTGGAAGACCAAGAGTTGAGAAATAAAGGAAGAGGCAAAGAGATGATGCACCAATTCTGGTGTACTGGAAAGGTCAAGTGGCTTTTTGTTTTGGTAAGAAGATCAAGCTTGAAAGAAGTGTCTATGGCTTCGGAGCTTCACTCTTCACAGAGAGAGATAATAACCAGAACCCTCCGCCTAATACTACCAACCTAGGGCTTGCTAACGTGTCTCAAAAAGTCAACCATTTCACTGGCTTCTAAGACAGACTTGTTAAATAGACTCCTATAATTAGGTATATGCTAAGTCTATCTGTCATAACAAACATACTAAGGATTTGGTGCCTACACCTCTATTGTCATTTTCTCAGGGAAGGTGAACAGAATCTTTCCACATAATCTATTTCATCTTTTTTAATAAATCTTCTTTTCTAAGAGCAGAGTTAATTGTCAGCTGATTTTGGGGAGGGAGTAATTTTCCATGCTTATATATTACAATTTTCTTTAAGTGTTTCTGAAAGGACAGTTTTGGGGAATCAGGCCATCTTGCTTAAAATAACCTTAATTCACCACTTAAGAAAAATGTTCGCTTTTCTCAGCTAAGTCTGTTGTTAGTGCAAGTAATAATGAGAAAGGAAAATGTAGATTTCACCTTCACTGGCAAAGCAGCTAAAAATGTGAACCGCTCATCCGATTATCTGGAGGTCTACACTACTCTAGTAGTAGTGGTAGTAGTAGAAAACGCTCAACCAATAGAGGAGAGGGCTCATAAGAAGTGCTCAGGGTGCTTAGGGACCACTCCCAGAAATACTCAGCCAAGCAGCCCTATGGTTTAGAGCTAAGTCATCCAACCAGGCCTGTGGTTCAGAGCTAGGGCCTAAAGGTGCAGAGCTGGCTGGACCCTGCAGTATCCACAGACCACCAAGGCCACACTGGAACTGCTTGGGGGCTCTAGGGTTACCAGATGGTTCCCTAGATGTGCCAGGAAGCCCCAGGTGGTGTCAAGGACCAAATTCCACTCACACACCGTAACTTCTGTGTTATGTCCCCAACTTCCTGAACTTTCAACTTCTTAGGAATTCAAAGACCAGCTGAAGAAACTTCCCAGGTCAACAGGCCTCCAAAGTCACCATAAGCGAAGTTCTAAACTGTTCTAAATGAGTTATAACAGGTGGCTGGAAGAGCACTCTTAGTGGACAGTCCAAGGGCTCCTGCAGGATGGGCTCCCTTGATAGACTTCACTGCACCTCGGTTCCTCTGTGGTAACTACACAAGTAGCAAAGTTTTATTTAAACTAGGTAGATAGAAGACAGGCCTGTCAACCCCCAGGGGCTCTGCCCTGTGGACCCTGGATGGTTGATGGTCTGACATAGAAAAAGACTGATCCCTGGGATGAACCCAGAGCCACAGCAGAGCCTGGCAAGCTACCCATGGTGTATTCGATATGCCAAACACAGTAACAATAATGGACCTCATTTCCAACGAATGGAAACATTACTGGCGCCTGCTTGAGCAAACTGATGAACAACGGGATCACAAGTGACAAGTGACAAGGGTCAATCATACCTTTGGTATGCAGACCATGACTTAACGGTTCAGAACACCTAGGGTCAACTCATAAAATAAACCTTCAACGATATCTGGAAATAACTCAAAATCTCTCATGGAAGCTGATCCCTGCCCTGGCTCTCATCCTTGGCTCTCTACTGAGAGGAGCAGGTCCATAATGAGCAGCTCCCCCAAGGGGATGGGTGCAAGTGGAAGGGTCCAGGCTGCGCCCTCACTCCCAAGGGCTCGTAGTGACGTGAGGTTCAGCTCCCGAAGCTAGACAGGCAGTGACACACACACACACACACACACACACACACACCCCAGCAAGAAGGGACACACAGCTGGACCCTAAGGGAGGGCCTTCTGAGACATTTCATAATAAAGCTTATGAGAAGACACTCAAGACCAAACGGAGGAGGAAGAGAGGGAGAGATAGAGAGGATAGAGACAGAGCTCTACTATACTATAAGCCAGCCCATCTTTGAACATAAGCACAGTGAGCGTATGTGCTAAGGAGAAAGTCCCAAGGCACAGTCTGGTTTCTGGCCGCAGGGAGATGCTGCTACTGATTTTAAGGAACTGAAGGTCTATTGGGGGCACTGGACAGGTGAACAGGAGAATGAATAGGCAGAAAGGGCCTTTCTGTGTGAGAACGTTGATAAATGTCCCTTTCTGAGCTAGATGAGATGGGGAGCGTTCTTCCTGCCATATTGAATTATTTATTTATTTTTGGCTTGTTGGGTCACACCCAGAGATGCTGAGGGGTTACTCCTAGCTCTGCATTCAGGACTTAATTCTGGTGGTACCATATGGGATGCTGGGGATTGAACCCGGGGTCGGCTGCATGCAAGGCAAACACCCTACCCGCTGTGCTGTCACTCTGGCCTCCTTCATGCCGTATCACAAGCAGAATGGGGACCTTGCCTGGCCTTAAGCATCTGTGATTCGTAGAAACAAGCTGAGCATAAAGGGCATGGAGCGGGAGTAGGGCCCTGAAACAACCATCCGGGTCAGCAGCGGTGAGTTGGAGCGGCACCCTGGGGTACACTTGTCTTTCTAACAAACCCCAATTTGTTGGGAGGGTCCCTGAGCACATCAGTGCTGCAAGAGGGGGCTTCCGGGAGACAGTGGCTGGGCCGAGTGAGAACTCAACTCTCAAGACGCCTCTGCCTGATAGCAAGAGACAAACGACTACACTTGCAAAAAGACTGAAGAGACGGAAAAGCAGCCAATACGGCAAAGACAGAGGCGTCATAGTCTCCCATGTAAGTACTGACCATTGCGAAAGAAAACACACACACCCCATCATCATCATCATCATCATCATCATCATCATCATCATCATCATCAAACGTCGTCCATCAACACAACGAAACAGAGGACTGGCCGAAGTCTAAATAATCCTGCAGGCTTCTGCCCTTCTCAGCGGACGAGTCTCGCCCAGAATCTTACAGAACTTTGTACAGGTATTTGGGTCCAGAGGGCAAAGAAGCCTGTACACACACACACACACACACACACACACACACATACACACACACACACACACACACACAGAGAGAGAAGGAACCAACCAGCCAGCTTCCTTTATTGGCAGCAAAGACATCTCCGGGCGTTCTCTGTGTCAAAGCTGAATGTACTGCTATCACACCCTATCACAACAGACAACACCCCAACGGTCACTATTCCTAGAGAAACGACGAAGCCCCACCCCAGAGCGGAGCACCTAGACTCACCCCACGGGGGCATACTCACCGGTCTCTCGGGTGGTGTTTCGGCTGCTTGGCTTGGGTGGAGGGGTGGGGCCTGCTTACCAGGAGACTTGGTGTATTTTTTACTAGGAGGCACTTCATCACCCTTGGGGCCGGCCCCAGAAGAGGCCCCTTTGGAAGCTCAGGTGTTTTTTTTGGGCTTAGGTTTGGATCTAGACTTAGGGTGAGCTGGAGCAGGTGACACAGGAACTGTCGGTTTTGCAGAGTGGTTTTCAGTTTTCTACAAATGAGAAAGTGAACAGAAGCAGACTGATACAGACACACACAGCATCAATAGAAGGAGCAAGACATATGAAGACAGTGATAACAACACACAGCTGCTTGGCCCTGGCGAACCAGCGTGGAGCTCTGCACCAGTGGTGAAAGACAAACAAACAAACAAAAAGATCAGGCCGAAAACCAAATGAGGGCCAGCTGTCTGGGTACATTAACCCCTCAGGTGATAAAATGGGGTTGTGCAAGTGAAAAAGTTACCTTGAAGACCAGTGTAACTTTCCACAGCTGGGGGTCGTTCCAGTTCCAACCGGAAGTTGTTTGCTGCTGATGTGGGCATGAGTCCTGAATTTAAGGAGCGAGATAACAACTGAACCGTAGGGGCAGGCCCTGCAGGTGGACGGTCAGTGCTTCGCACACCCTGGCATGGGGCGAGGACTCACAGTATGGCTATGACTAAGCTCAAGACTTCCCTTCATAACATTGCGGGAGAAATTTCTTTTCTCCCCAGAGAACGCCAGCCCCATCAACCTGGAAAGGGATTTTGTGTTCTGTGTCATTGTGGTCAACATTTCCTAAGTAAGGGAGGCTCTGTAGAACCTTTTCTACACGAGTCACAATGCACTACGGAATGAACTACTTTTGGCCATTTGTTCAGGGCACTGGAGCCACTTCCTGTTTAACAGCTACTTCCTCTGACCTTTGAGTACACCGTCACAACCACAGGTACAGAGAGCTCTGAAGCCAAATATATGTTTATATTTATATATACATATATAAAGGTGGATTTTTGGGTAATATAAACACGGAGGGCAACTTCTGATTATGATTCAGGGAAAACGTTTATGCCCAAGAGCAGAAGCTCCTCTCAAGGAAAGCCACAAAGAAATAAGTTTTTGTTTTAACAGAAAAATGGAGGGTGTGAATGTTCATTCCTTCATTCATTCACATTTCATTTAATTTTCTTCCTGAATATTATTAAATTACATTTCTGGTTCAAACAGCCAAGCAGATGTTTTTGAAAAGTGAAACACAATAAAAACAACACAGGACGGTGTTAAGACGACACTAAATCTTCATTGAATATGACCTCTTCCTACTGAAAGACTGAGAGTTTTAATTTAATGCATCATGTTTTACTATTCCATATTTTGTTATATGTTGTATTTTGTTACATGTAAATGGCTTCTTCCACCTTTTTGAAAACCCACTATCTACATTAATCCAATATATAACCATAAAATAATTTAAGGTACAGTAAGCCATTTCTCAGCATTTCTTCTCTCTTGCCTTGGAAAATGTCACAATAGACCAAAACTACACTTCCTTGCTCTGACTTTATTCCTAACTGTTCTCTGGATCCCTCATTTGACATTTCTCAAAGACTAATTTACATGTCTGTCTTTCTGTCTCGCCCTAAGCCGCTAGTCACCTTTAGCCCAGTAATGGCTTTCCAGAAAGCCAGTGCATTTTTTAAATGAAGGTTAAGAACAAAGCAGGCTGATGCACATCTAGACAGTTGAAAGTAAAACAAAAATAGACACGGTTAGTCTTTTGATGTACCACACAGGTCTATTCCTTGTAATGTTTTTTGTAAGTCTGGCCCACAGTACAAAAGGGCGGGAGATCAAGCCCCTCATCGCCATCAGCGATGAGGCCAATAAAAGTTCTGTTACTATCTTAATTCCCTCACACGACACATCCTCAAGTGTCTTCAGACTCTCCCCTTATGGCCTGTCACAGATGGGTCCTTCTTCCTCTTTACTTAAGGTATTAAATTTCTATATTTATAACCCAAAGTATTCAACTCTGGTTTGGGGAAAGAGCAGACAGTTCCACAACAGTTAAAAATGACCATCCCTGGTGGGTTGAAGGTGAAAACATAGCACACCAATTCTCAGTCAGCCCCCTTGAAAAGGATGGCGCATGCTTCCACTGAAACTTCTGTGAGCTATCTGTGCTCAGTGTCTGCCAGATGGCCAGTGTTTGTGTTTACGGTGAGGATTCCTAATGATGGGGGTGTGTGCACATATACATAACAGCATGCCTTCTGACTAAATCAGAAGCTCCTCTGTTTGAGATGTTATAGCCCGTCAGTGTTTAAATATTATGGCTATCCAATGAATATGACAGATTGGCTGACAGTTATTAACATACAGCCACAGGAAAGTATAAAACACATTATTAAAAAACAAACTCTTTTTCTTGGATCTGGGAGATAATGAATTAAATTCTACTTCAGGATTCTACCGTGTGATTTGAAGACGTGCTTTAAACTTTGGTAAACAAGTGTAATCTCTGCAAGAGATGGTGAAGAAATTCTGCCTGTTTATTCTGGCTTGACCATGGGTTTCAATATCACATGAATACAGTACAGTAACATTTACAGTAACACTTAGAGCCAGCTTGAGATCTGTGTTCTGCCCCCGTTCCTCTCCTTTGCCTAGCAGGCTTCTTTAGGTCTCAGTTTGGAAACATCTTTCCAGAACAGACTCTGGTCCCTGTTGCAAGCTCTCCTGGTTTGCTCACTCGGGCCTTCTAGAACATTCTTCAGTTGCCTTTTTGTATGCTGACATCCTTACAGGTCATAATCAATTTGAGAGCAAAGGACATTTCTCCTTTACCACTCCTAAAGCAAACCTTTGTTATTATTTATAGAACAAAGATCTTGCGTCACTTGTTACTCCATTGAAAATCCTCTATAACTCAACAAATAGTATCAAATAAATTTCAAATTTCTCCTATGAGAAATAAATCTATAGCCATCAGTGTTTCTACTTATATATTAAATGGTGCTTACTGAGAAAAAAATAACAGAAGACTAAGAGCTTTCAAGGAAGAATCTACAGCTCTGGGCAGAGGAGACCCAGGACCAGAGAGTACCAACTCGAGAGTCAGATTGCTTCCTTCGGGCCAGCATACCTCCTGGAAGAATCTGCCCAACAGGCAAGCGCTAAGGGTAGTATTTGCTTTTTGTTTATTCTGTGAAACTAATCTTTCACATATTAAATTATGCTATGCCTAAAAAGGGACATAAGTATCTGGGATTTTTATGTCGTGATGATTTTGCAAATACAACCAAATTAATAGATGAAACACCACTTTTGGAAAGTTGGTTTAGTGGTAAAGAAAAGGAACATGATACTGCCCAATCTAGGGATGAATAAGAACTTTGTGGCCTTCATGATAGTGAGTTCAAATAAGCCAGACAAGAAGCGGAAACAGAAAACTTAATTTTGAGGTTTTTGAACTAAAAAAAAAATTCTATGGTATCAGAGAAAGCATTTGCATTTAACATTCTACAAAATATCAGTTATATGTGACATTCTCCATGGTCTCAAGAGAGCACTTCCCTAGAAAATTCTTCCCTCTCTCTTTTTTTTTTGCTCTTTTTTTTTCACGTGGGGGAGGGTCTGGAGGTGGGAGTGGCCATACCTGGCAGTGTTCAGGGTTTACTCCTAGCTCTGAGCTTGGAGGCCACTCCTCGTGGGCTTAGAGGACCATGTGGAGTGCCAGGGTCAAATCCAACCCTGCGACTGGTTGGCATAGAGCTGTATGACCTCTATGCCACCCCGTCTCATTCTTGTGTGGTTTCTGGGGTGCGTGGACAGCAAGCAAGTGGAGCCCTGCTGCCTTGCACGTGGTGTGGCAGAATTTTCAGCATTTCTTTCCCCTAAGTACAGACTAGCCAAGCAAGATGCTATCTTGAACCCATTTTATCACAGAGAGCTGCATGTACAAATTCCCAGTCAAGAGTGATTTGAAACAAAAACACCTCTCAAAACTCCACAGATCTCCGTGATCTGCCATCTTCTTTTTTAAAACATCAAGGCCTGCTAGTTTAACTGACATAAAACTGTCAACAACTTTTTATTAGGTTGATAAAGGGAACACTTCCTTTGAAGTTTGACCAGTTCACTGACTGATAACCCAGACCAACCCGGCAAGCACGAGAGATGGTTGTTTCCTAAAGAAGAATGTGATTCTTGAACACGAAAAAGCTGTATCCGAACAAACCACAGATGGACTTGCAATTTAACAGTTTGATGGGACAGGACAGTCAGACTCATAAGTAAATAAATACGTAAGCAAACATGAATTGCACTAATACTTTAAACAGAATCCCCTTACAATCTACTTAGGTCTATTTACTCCTTTTGTTCCAGAAATATTATGGCTCAAAATATTAATTTCTCATAATCAGGAGTCATAAACTGAAAGGGACTCCTTAAAAAGGGAGAAGCAGAATTTCAGGACTACGCCACTTAATACTAAATAAAGCAAAATAATCAATTTCCAACAGGTTATTATTAGAGACTTTATAAAATATGAGAGGGTATTTATTTATTTATTTATTTATGTATTTGCTTTTTGGGTCTCACCCGCAATGCTCAGGGGTTACTCCTGGCTCTGCACTCAGGAATTACTCCTGGTGGTGCTCGGGGGACCATATGGGATGCCGGGGGATCAAACCCCGGGCTGGCACAGGCCGGCCACGTGCAAGGCAACCGCCCTACCCGCTGGGCTATCGCTCCGGCCCCTGAGAGGGTATTTAATATGCAAATCATAGGAGTTTTAGATGTCAAAGAAAAGGTTATGATGTCGCGTGCGAGTGCTTTATTGGATCTCTGCCTTAGGAATACCTGGGTTAAAAGAAATTAAAAGTGCAAGTTTTTTTTAAAAGAATTATCAAAATACTACAGAACTCTCAACTAGCTTGACAAAATTTTGCCATCCAATTCAAAGGACGGAAACAATCATCGTGTGAATTGCCATGCTTCACCGGAATCACACAGTCGCCCAATAAGCCCATCTTGTGAGGGTTTCAATTCATGGGAGAGTCTGTAGGACTCAGAGCTCCTACACGGTAAGTGACGACGTGATCAGCGAGTGACCAGGAATCTGTGATGTTCCCAGCACCTGTCCTGGATCTCCACTTCACACAGCACATGTAAGCCAGAAACCGTGTTCTCTAAGGAAGATGCAGAGAAGAGCATCACGACTTCTGGCACACTGTGACGCCTCCAACTGCACAAACAAATCATGTGAAGGAAAGCCTTGGCTGAAGCGCAAGTCCCGGGCGGGCCTCTCAGAAGTGCTGTGGCCCCTGGGACCCTCAACTCTGGGACGTGTGGATGCTACCTGTCAAGCTCCCTGCGCCAGCGCCGGAAGTGCTGGTTTGAAAACAGGCATCTTAGTTTTGACATTTCTACGTGCTGAGTGCTCACATGGGCCAGTTATAGGAAGAGAGAAAGATGCTCAGACCATTAGCACTTATTTGAGGGAAAATTTTAAAAAGCACCCGAAGAAGGAATTCTTTAGTGATTGGCAAGACCACCCCTCGGAATTGTGAGTTAATTGTCCCTCTTGAATAAAAAAAATTAATGAGCTGTATGCAAACTAGAGAGACATC
Source organism: Cryptotis parvus (assembly GCA_021461705.1). Lineage (NCBI taxonomy): Eukaryota > Metazoa > Chordata > Mammalia > Eulipotyphla > Soricidae > Cryptotis > Cryptotis parvus. The sequence continues at coordinate 24,153 of JAJIBD010005661.1, read as the reverse complement.
TAATTTTGGCTCCCCACCCCCTTTCAGCTCGCTATCATTTCTCTCTGTTTTGTGCAAACCTCTTCTCTCTACCAGTTGAGCTGTATTGAAGTAGAAGGTTACAGGTGTCTTCTGAATTTTACCTTTCTCATCTTCTGCCTTTTCTTCCAGAGGTGGTGCCTCGTCAGCTACAGAGCCATTACCTTCTTCAGATTTTACTACAGTTTCCTCTCGGGTGGCTTCCCCGCCGATGGGTATCATGTGCCCGTTTGAATTTTCAAAGTTAACTGTTACATCTCCATCTAAAATGGGGAAAGAAACACCTAGATGTCTAACATGGTGGCAGTCTAAAATCCCAGTCTTTAAGTTTCAAGGACTACTGAGGCCCCTAGAACAAAGCATATCTGCTGTTTCACCAGGTCATCCTCAGAAACTCATTCAGGTGGAAGAACTCGGAAACCCTCTGTCTTGGCTGGGGAAAGCAGCTAAGGAGGAGCTGAGCAAGGTTCAGCTGAAAGAAGCAGCAATGAAAAATATTCGGGACACTAGAGACCCTTTTCCAGCACTTGGGTTTGCTGGAGTTAGTACTTGATATTGCTTCGGTTCACAAAAACTGAATGTTAAGAAGCAGTCATCTCAAAAAAAAAAAAAAAAAAACAGACATTTTAACAAAAGCACAAAGTGAATGCAAATACACGAACAACATGAAATGTGATTACACATGAAAACAAGAGTGGGCAAAGGAGAACATTTCTAAGCACTGTCTCTAGAATACTATATCTATGACAGCGCAACTTCACAGAGTAACAGAACTGCTATTCAACAGCCAGGAAAAGACGATAGCCAAGTTCATTTTAATTTTCTGATGTATAAAAATATTAATATGGGCCTGGAGAATAGAACAGTGGCAAGGGTGTTTGCCTTGCACCCAGCTGGCTCCAGGTTTGATCCTCTGAATCCCATATGGTCCCCAGAGTATCACCAGGAGTAATTCCTGAGTGCAGAACCACGAGTAAACCCTGAGCATCACCGGTTATGATAAAAAGCATAAACAAACAAACAAACAAATATAAAATGTATTCAGGTAACTGTTACGTACAACTGACCAAAAAAAAAAAAAAGGGCCTTAAATCTAGGGGCCGAGAGAGTGTACAGGGGTCAGGCATTTGCCTTGCATGCAGCCAACACTGGCTTGATCCCAGGTACTGCATATGGTCTCCCAGGCCTGGTCACAAGCAATCACTGAGCAAAGAGCCAGAAATAAGCCCAGACTACAGTCCTGTCTGGCCTTAAGCCCCATCCTTCCTAAATGTCTTATGTTAGCCCAGGAATAACTGGAAAATAATAGAAAAATGTTAAAAAAAAATTAGAGGAATTAAATCATAACTGAAAATAATCATATATCACCTAAAATATAAAATATGTAAAAACTAGTTATTTTTAGTTATTTAAAAATAACTATATTTATCCCCTGAATTTTCATAATTCCTAGGAGTTTCTAAAGTGAAAGAAATTTTTTTTACAAGGTATAAATCACTGATGCTTAGAAAAATCAACCCTGATTCATAGCTGGAAATCTTTAAGAGGCTGTCTAGCTGAAAAGAGGAATGAAAGAAGTCATGCTTTAACTTAGCAAACTTGAAATGTCTATTTAGAATTGGTTTTATGAAATTCTTATTTTTTATAATCAGAATAATTAGAAAACAGACACCCTCTTCTAAGTTATCATTATATTTAACTCTACCACTTTATGTATATATATATGTAAAACCTACTGACATTTTGAACAGTAACATGCAGGAAAATTAATAAGCAAAATACATATCAAGTTATCATTCTCAAAGTGAACAAAATGCTGTTAGTCATGGAACTTGCAAGAGCCTATAACTTACTTAATTCCTGTATAAAACTGAAACAGGCAATAACTAAAGCAATGTAATTGTAAACAAATCTTAACAATTTCAATAAAATGAAGGTAACAATATTTTAAAGGGTATATATAAACCAAAAAAGAAATGAAAATATGCTTAGTTCTTATTTTTGGTTCCAAGAAATTTATAGTAAAGGTGTGAGCTCGACACAATCAGATGTGCGATATCAAATTCAGGGAAATAAAACTAACATACGATATAAGAATAAAAAAATAAAGGGCAGGAGAGAAGAACAGTGGGATAAGGTGCTTGCCTTGCATGTAGCTGACATAGGTTAATCTCCAGAGCCACATATGGTACCTTTGAGCATCACAAGAAATGATACCTGAGTGGAGAGCCAAGGGTGAGACCCGAGCTCAGCCAGGTGTGACCCTCAACTCATCTCCCTAACAACAACAACAACAACAACAACAACAACAACAAAAACAACATCCAAGTTAGGAAATTATTCATTATATAAAAATCACATTCTTAGAAAATCAAAATATATAAATGCATGCTTGTTTTCTCTGACACTAACTGGTAACAAAAGTATGTTTAAGTCACTTTAAAAATGATTCAACTTTATGTTAATGATTTCTCTATTATACTTCTTAGTAAGTAAGTGACTTTTCAAATTAAGAACAGAAAGAGTAGAGAGAAAAATTAAATGGTGGGTGGGGGGTGGAAAATGACATTAGATAATTATCACAAGACAGAAATAGTCAACAGTAGGGAAAGATACTTTTAAGGTCTAAACTGAAACGAGTGCACAACTAGGAAAAGGAGACACATTTGTCATAAATAAGAAATTCAAGAGTAAAAAATAAGAGAACCACTATTATTAATAGTTAATTGGTATGTGTATTTTAAAAAAGGACTTTTTAGGTTTGTGCCTTATTTAGAATTAAAATGAGTCTTGACAGAGCTTGTGCATATATAAAATTAAAGCGAGCAAAAGTAGAAAAGCCAGACCACAAGTTACAGTAAAGACGGTCTACACTGATGGACCCATTTATATATAAGTGGTGCAAAAAAATCATAAAAGAGCCACAGCTTTAAATTTCCGCACCCAGTGATACCACACTGTATCTTCAAAACACATGAAACATTAGTTTGAAAGGATATATTCACAGCTATGTTCATTGTACACTTAGAATAACCAAGAGACATGAATTACGCAAATGCTCAGCTGTGAATTAAATTAATGGATCAAGAAGTTGTGGTATATAAGAGCAGTTAGGACAAAGAAGGGACTAGAAGGGACTAGTATGATAGTGATAGTCGGAAATGATCATTTTGGAAAGGAAATAAGCATTGAAAGTAGGTAAAGGGATATATGCGATAACCTTTCAGGATCTGTATTGCAAAGCATAGGCCCAAAGTGGGTGTGGGGGGAGAGAGAGAGGAGAGAGAGAGAATGAGAATAAAGACAGGGTTGGGGACTTGGGACACTGGCGGTGGGAAGGTACACTGGTGAAGGGACGAAGTGTTGGAACATTATGACAGAAATCCAATCATGAACAACTTTGCAACTGTATAACTCAATGTGATTCAATTAAAAAACATTTTTTAAAGTTGTATATACACACAATGGAATATTGGGTCGCTCCAAGAAACAATAAAATCATGTTTTGTTGCAACGTGGGTGCAGCGAGAGGATGCCACGCTGAGAGACATCATTCAGCAGGAAAGAGACAGATAGAAAATGATCTCTCTCATGTGGGACTTCATGAAAGATAGACAACAAGGCAGCAACAAAGGGCCACAGGCAACACACGGCAGATCTGATGCACAAGATAGAACTTGTAGGTGGGGAACGGAAAGGGAGAGGCACTGAAGAGTAAAGGGAAGACAGGTGGGTACACTCGCCATGGGTGTGGTGTTGGAGTACATACACGGGCCGTCATTAGCAGTATTATAAATCAGAGTACTCCAATCATCCAAAATAAGTTTAGAAATATATCAAGAAAACCAAGAGACCAGGGCCTGAGCGATAGCACAGCAGGTAGGCTTTTGCCTTGCAAGCAGCTGACTGACCCTGAACCGGTCTTCCCATATGGTCCCCTGAGTCCGCCAGGAGTAATTCCTGAGTGCAGAACCAGGAGTAACTCCTGAGCATCGCTGGGAGTGGCCCAAAAAAGGCCAAAAACACACACACACACACAAAAAAAAAAACCAAAAAAAAAAAAAAAACCCAAGAGACCAAGTACACAGAGCACAGAGTGGTTAACTAAGGAGCAGACTAATGAAGGGTTTCTGAGAAACTGCTATCATTGGGATAGAGTTAACAGAGCAACAGAGATAAGAAATAAAATCTGGAAAGATCACCGAAAGGTGAATGGCCCGAGATCAGACTGAAAAGCACAGTAAAGGGGAAGTGGAGAGATACTGGCAGGCACAACTGTCTACCTGCCTCACGCAGAAGAAAAGAGATAGAAGAGAACTGAAAGCTAAGGATTATTAAACTTGGGTTGGACCGTGGGCTTCTCCAAGAGAGAAAATCAATCCCTGAACTTTAAGATTGAAGTTAAAGTGTAATTAGTGTTAAAAAGTAGATTAAAGTTAGTGTTAAGAAAACCCAAACCAACCCTAGAACTAAAACCAACAAACAAATGAAACCCATAATGCAAAAAGAAACAATAAAAATGAGCTGGACGGTAAGGTGTTTGCCTTGCACACAGCCGACCTGGCTTGGATTTCCCAGCATCCCATATGGTCCCCCGAGCCGCCAGGAGTAAATCCTGAGTGTAGAGCCAGGAGTAACCCCCTGAGCGCCGCCGGTATGACCCAAAAAGCAAAAAACAAACAAATGAATGAATGAATAAATAAATAGATGGATGAATTAATGAATAAACAAACAAATTAAATAAACGAATAAATGAATGAATGAATAAATAAATAAATAAATAAAGTGAGCTGGAGTGAGAGTATGGCGCAATTTGGGACAAGGTCAAAGCTAGGGTAGTGAAGGAATCAGAAAAGCATGTGGCTTACTGAACAGAGTACGACAAGAACTGTCGCAGGCTCAGGCAAGGCAAGATCAAGGCTAAGAAGGACGGCTGTCAAGGATGGCAGCTTCCAGGCTCTGGCTAGAGCTGAAGAGAGTCAGAAACTCTCAGGTTAATTGTTTCAGAGACATGACTTGGCTGCCAGGGCTTGGGGAGATCTCTATAAGAGGCAAGAACAGAAACTTTCAAGTATTAGGCAATTTCTACAAAGGGGCCATGCAAAACGGTGGAAGCTAAAATTCAGTAATTTATGACATCCCTAAACATTACACTGATTACATTAGGCTTAGGTTAAAACTGTCCTTTCATGTTCTAAAAGTTTTAATGTGCAGCTTGTGAATGTTAAAAAAAGGCAAGTTAGGATCAGATTTCTGTGGAATTACTCTAGGAAATTAGAAGCCATCATCCAAGTAGTTCAGGCAGACTGAAAACCAAGCACCCACAAGCATTCCTTTTCACTGAAAATTGCTTTTTTCTAGGAAAAGTTAACTTCTTTCTATCTATAATTCTATTTTTTTTATCTCTTAAATATTTTTGGTTGCCAGCAGCTGGGGAAAGGGAGAAGTGGGAGTTAATGTGGTTTTATTTTATTTTAATTTTGGGGATTGAACCCAGTACCCCAAACATTCAAGGTTTGTGCTCTTCTACTAAGCTACATCCCGAGTGTTGTTACATTCTTTAAAATACATTCAAGAGGGGGGCGGGGGTGTGGTATCTTTAAGCTCCATCATTATTATCATTTGTTTAGGGGGCAACCTGGCAGTGCTTAGGGGGTTACCCCCTGGCTCTGTGCTCAGGAATTGCCCCTGGGATGGGGGTGCTTGGGGACCAAACAGGATCCAGGGATTGAACTGCGTCAGCTACGAATCCTAACCACTGTGCTATAGCACAGGTCCCTACCTTTAAGCTCCATCTTTAATGGTCAGTAACAATTTCAACTGAGAAACTTTCCATCATTCTTCTTCCTTTAAAATAGTTCTAAGACCTCCAAACCAGTGGGAATGCCCACCCCACCAAGGTGCCTCTAGCATTCATTGTTCAAAAGCTTGAACACTGAATTAAGGAAGGCCATTAGAGGGAAGAGACGTTTGGGGACTGTAAGACTACCTTCAAGTAAAAAGAAAATCAGGCTGTGCATCTGCATTTTTAAAAGTCCCATAGAGGAAATAAGTAGCTGCAAGGTAACAGCAAATTAGGGAAAACTTTAAGTCCATTCATAGAGCAGTGAAAATATTTGAAGGACCTGAAACAGCGAGGGCTTGAGTAAAATGGTGCTATTCACTCCAGCCCTTCCAACTCCCTTTGAAGAAGGAGTGAAAGAGTAGAGCATTTCCCGGCTTCATTCTGGAACGATTCCGGTGTGGGAAAAGTGGGTCTGTAAGATTTATAAATAGTGAAAGCCCCAATGACACTGTATTTGCAAGGAACATATATCAGGAAGAAAGCAGTCCTATTCATTTTCATATTAAGAAGACTTTATTCGGGCTAATGCCAGCCTAGAACTGAGTATTAAATACAGGCCAATAAATGCACATGATGGCCTCTAAGTGTATGTGTTGCAACCCACAATATGTAAGAGAAGGAAAAGAGAGAAAGGAGAGAGAAGAAATAAAGAACCTGCCATTTAGGCAGACTATGGGAGGCGGGAGGGAATTGGGGACATTGGTGGTGGGAAATGGGCACTGGTGGAGGGCGGGTGCTGGAACACTATGTGACCAAAACCTCCAAACATGAACAACGTTGTAATTGTATATCTCACGGTGGTATAATAAAATATTAATTAAAAAAAAGAAGACTTTATTCATTCCCATGAAGGTTCAGTAATAATGAGACTTGGGATGTATGGGGGGGCTCCGTGGTAGAGTGAACATTTGCGTGTTTGAGACGCTGGGTCTGATTCCCATCTCACCCAAAACAATTTTAGTTAGTTAGTACTTACTTATTAATATTACTTAACCCTAATAAATGCTGGAAGAGGGGCAAGAAATAAATAACCAGGTTGTAACAAAAATGTCCTGTAGCTTCAATAGTAAATAGTAGGAGGAATATAAACCGTTTGGTGTCATTTATTGGGAGAAATAACCAATGTTGGGGTTTTCTTTTGAGAATCTATTTTTAGTTCTGTCTAATCCTCATCTTTGTTGATGTTATAAGATTACCATGACAACCCTTTAATGTATGTTCTGTAATCCATAGTCTGGAATGGAAGGAAAAGAGAAAGAGAGAGAAAGGGAAAGAAATAAAGAACCTGCCATGGAGGAGGGGCTGGGGGGGGGGAGGGAACCGGGGATGTTGGTGGTGGGAGATGGGCACTGGTGGAGGGATGGGTGCTGGAACACTGTATGACCAAAACCCAAATATGAACTTTTTAATTGTATATCTTTGTAATTGTAAAAATAAAAAATTAAAAAAAAAAAGATTACCCCTAGGGATGACATAGGGAAAAAGGGAAGATTAGAAATAAAAAAGAAATAGCACTAGTAATTGTTAGTGAAAAGATTAGAGAAAACTTGATTAAGCAGATTCATTTGCCCACTCATGCCTTACTGGCTGCACATCTGACTGGACTCCAGTGGACAATACCAGGGATCCAACTCCAGTGGACAATACCAGGGATACAAGGGACACGCAGATACTAGTGTCCCTTGTATCCCTGGGACTTAGTGTCCCTTGTTTCCCCTGGGATACACTAAAAAGGATCTCTTTTCTCTTGCTATTACTTCCTGGAAAACTTAAAAAAATACAAAGGGAAGAACCATGCTAAAACTTTGCACTAATTTAACTTAGTCAAGTTGTATAATGTGACTGAAACTCAAGAATAAAAGGGGAGTCGTGGAAACATCATCTCAAGAGGTAAGTACCCATGTGGAGCAATAGGGTTAGAATAACATTTGGTGAAGGACTCACTTAAAAGGTCATTGAAATTCTTTTTAGCCCACCTCAGATTCTAAAGTTAAAGCAATACTGGAGTACAATTCTAAATTGGAGAACAACACGAAAATACTTTCTCTCTCAAAGACCATCTTAAAGGTAAAAAAATATTAAGGAAAGGCCAATGCATGAACCATGAACTTCAAACACAGGATGGGTATCCTTACCTTGATCAGGTAACTCCTTTAGAACTCCCCTTCTGATCAGCTCCTCTCTGCTCTGTCTTGTAGATATCTTCCTTTCTAGCACTTTAGGGGAAAACAAACAAAAGCACAGATAAGGAGCAGGCCCTTTCTGAAAATAAAGATACATGCCAAGTCAAATTGAGCACACATTCTTTCTGTCCACTTGAGGGTTCAACCCCCAATTTTTCTAGCTGTTGAACAAAATGCATAATTGGAATCTACATAATTAAGACAAAAGTAGGCTCTGTGACCTGGACTCCCTGCCAGGTCTTTGAAATGATGATGATGAATCCAGACACTCTTTCATATCAACCACAGAACACAAAGACAACTTCTCCCGTTAAAATATTCTTATCTTTGGGGGCCGGTGTGATAGTCCAGCGGGTAGGGCGTTTGTTTGCCTTGCACGTGGCCGGCCCGTGCCGGCCCGGTTCAATCCCCAGCATCCCATATGGTTCCCGAGCACCGCCAGGAGTAATTCCTGAGTTCAGAACCAGGAGAAACCCCTGAGCATCGCAGGGTGTGACCCAAAAAGAAAAAAAAAATTCTCATCTTTAGTAACTTCCCCCTATCCATGGAGGATACGGCCCCAGAGCCCAAGCAGATGCTAAGAACCTTGCAGATAGTGTTTTTCCGACACATATACACACAGACCTTTACTATGGCAATTCAATATACAGATTATGCAGTCAGAACTAACAATAACAACTAACACTAGAGAGAGGGTGTGGATGTGGCTTAGTGGTAGCTCACATGCCTCACAAGTGAGGTCCTGGGTTTGATCCCTAGCACCACAATTCAACCTCATTAAATAAAATAATTAGAACAGTAAAGGTAAATATGGTTGTTCTCTCTCTCTCTCTCTCTCTCTCTCTCTCTCTCTCTCTCTCTCTCTCTCTCTCTCTTCCTCTCCCTCTGCATGAGGAGGGCTTGGTGGTTTGGTTGGGTTTGATCCCCCAACAGACATGGCCGCCCACATATATGGAGGAAACATCCTGAGCACCAGGCTGGAAATAGCACCAAAATGAAAAGCAAATAAACATAATGACCTATCATTTTTTGGATGTGTTTAACTCAAGTCACTGAAATCTCAAAATGCAATGTCCATAAAAGGGACAGATGTAAGATGTGCTTCAGAAGACAGGTTTCCAGGAATATGCAGTGCAGGCAGCAGATAAGTATGCTTATTTTAAAAACAAATGAACAGGGAGAGAAATAACTTGCCTTACACTCGGCCAACTCCTGTTCAAATCCCTGACAGGTCCACGGAATACTACCAGGAGTGATTCCTGTGCACAGAGCTAGGAATAATCCTTGAGCATCTCCAGGTGTGGTTCCCAAGCAAAAGCAAAGCAAAACAAAACAAAACAAAACAAAAACACCCCCAAATCATATGAACAAGTTTCAGTAAGTAATTAGGTATGCATCTGAATCCAAAGAGCAGGGCTTTCTAAGAAGTTTTTCTCTCCCTTACCATTCATTTATTCCAAAAGTTCAAGACTCTTGGGGCTAGAGAGACAGTACAGTGGTCAGGAACTTGCTTGCATGTGGCTGACCCAGGTTCAATTTCCAGCATTCAATATGATCCACGAAACACCATCAGGAGTGATTCCTGAGTGCAGAGTCAGGAGTAACCCCTGAGCACTGCCAATTGCGGTACCCCTCCAAATAGAAAGTTCAAGGTTCGGTCCAGATTTATTGAATTCTTTCTCTTACCCTACTCAGGTCTGATATTTCCCTGACCAACCCCATGTTTTAGGAAGACTAAGCTAAGCATGAGCACCACTCACTGAAGACATCTAGATCTTCGGCACAACATTGGAATGGAGTTGATACTCTCAGGGAGGTAGAATTTTGGTCCTTTTCACTCAACCTGTATAAATTAGCTCCTGAAAAACAAAATGGCTGTGAATCCACCAGCTCCCTCCCTACTTTCAGATGCCGAGAAAGTTCATACAGACCAGGTCTGTATGCTTATTTTAAAAACAAATGAACAGGGAGAGAAATAACTTGCCTAGTCCTTTGAGTCAACACTCCCCACTTTGCAAGACTGCCTGGATGCTCTGTTTAAGAAACCCCCAACATAGTAGACAAGGACTAGAGAATGAAGGAAGAAGAAAAAGATTGGGTGGTGGAGCTGGGTAGCCTAAGATTCCTGCCCCGGGCCCCTCAGTCTAGCAATATTAACGTTATCCTGTACAACACAGTACCATGATCCAAACTAAACCCCACAACTCTATGCCAGGCTCTGACACCTACAAACACAATTTAGAATAACACAAAACGTTGAGAGGGAGAAGAAATGCTCCAGGGGGCCTTGAGCGAGGGTACTCTGAAGGGAAAGAAAAAGAAGGAGGGGTAGGCCCCTCGCTGGGGTGGGCATGTCTTACTAAGGTCAGGGAGAGTCTTCAGTTAAGTGTTAGAAACTGCATAAAACCCTCAAAGCAGGACTTTATCTTTCTTGGAAGAATTTGGCATTTTTCTCCTGTTCTGATCATGAGGAACCAGTGGCTCCATTTATATCCTTACTGCCAGAAAGGTTAGTGCAAAACCTCGTAGTGAGCAGAGATTGTGTACACTGATCTACAGCGAGGCGAAGCTCCTCCTCCGCAGTGACCAAACTCATTTCAGTCTGATCTACAGCACATGTGCTCTATGGTCTACGTTGCCAAACATTTGGGTTATAGAATCAGAACATAAACACACAAGAAGATGGATGAAGGGCTAAAAGAATGATTGTTAACGTTGGACTGGTTTATTTAAACACAATTTTCCTGACTGAAGGAACACTGCCTTTGAACATTATGTAAATTTTACATGTGCATCACGAAAGCCCACATGTGCTTGGATGATACAGAATTCGCCACCAAGAGCTCCAGTCCCTCCTTCTCTTTGGTGCCAAAGCACACGCATACCTTTCCCCTTCCCTTCAGTACCCTATCAATGAGTCTTACAGTCTGAAGGCTAAACGTTGTGTTTAGTTCCATCAACTGTTTGTTGTTGTTGGTTTTCTGTTTGGGTGCCACATCTGACATTGCTCAGGGCTTACTCTTGGTTCTATGCTGAGATAATTCCTGGAGGGCTCAGGGGATTACACGTGGTGCTAGGATTGAACCCTACTTGTGGTGTGCAAGGAAAGCTACTCCCCTAATTACTGTTTTTTGATATGCTACATAGGAATGAAATAATGCAGTGTCTATTGTCTTTCTCCATCTCACTTACATGATACCAAACCTCCAGGTCCACTGGGCTGTTCATATGTCAGAGATTCCATCACACACACACGCACACACACACACACACACACACACACACCCCACAGAGCCCTCCCCTCTTAGATGACTTCACACACATACATACATCACCTTTCTTTTCCAAAAGCAGTAACAGCTTCCTTATATATGGTGTTTTGGTGCTGGAGAGATAGCACAGCATGTACGATGCTTGCATTGCTGATTGTTAACCAGGGTTCAATCCCCAACATCCCATATGATTCCCTGAGCACTGTCAGGAGCAATTCCTGAGTGCAGAGAGAGGAGTAACCCCTGAGCATCATCGGGTATGACCTCAGAACGAAAAATAACAACAACAAAATAATGTTGGTGTTTTCAAAAAAGACAAAATGAACTGGGCAGGCAGGCCTCAGCCAAGCTGTTCTTCCAAAAGAGGTGTTTCATGTAAAGGGATGCCTGGATAACCCAGGTTCTATCAGTGGCACTTCGTATGTTTCTCTGAGCACACCAAGCAGAGTCAAGAGTGAGTCCTGAGCACTACCAATGTAGCCTGAAAAATCAATTTTTAAAAAATGAATTAAAGACATGGATTTAGAGGGGGTGGGTATTGAGAGAGAGAGAGAGAGAGGGAGAGAGAGAGAGAGAGAGAGAGAGAGAGAGAGAGAGAACACTGGCTAAAATACAGCTTCCATTTATCCTGATATTGGTGACATTTTGTAAAAGAAAAAAACACTCCTCAGTGCTAGCAATCACCTGCCCGTGATGACCGAGTGGAACCCTGAGATGTTGCAGATGGATCACAAAATACCCCACAGGGGCCTCCCATCTTCCGCTGCTGAGGTCTGGGCAATCCATTCACCTCTGACTAGGGCTCTAAGACCAGCGGTGCAGGGAGGCCTTTGGGCCTCTTGCTGGAGGCATCTCAGTTGCTGAGTGTGAGGATAGCTCCGAAGCATTCGTGCTACTCTGCGTTGAGTCTGAGAATGGAGTTGCACGTCAGGAGCGCGGAGCATCAGGCCTAAGGCTCGGAGCCACCTTCTGGGAAGCCAAACATCTCCCCGTGACCCTCAGAGTCACAGAGACTCTCCGCCTGTCCTCTCTCCATCTCCCCCAAGCTCTCAGGAAATGAAACATTTGCCTGCAGCTTCAGACAAGAGCCCCCCCACACACACACAATGGCATCAGAAGGTAAAGGACAGATAAAGAATGACTGCATTCATTAATGGAACATAAATATATAACAGTGTTCTACTAAATATGGGAAATGGTAATGTCAGACTAGAACTCAGCATTGAATATACATGAGACTTACATAATAAACCCTAAATGCCTATAGGCAAGCCTAGACAGGACAGAGAGAGAGACAGAAAGAGAGAGAAAGAGAGGAAAAGAAAAAGTGCCTGCTATAGAGGCAGGCTGGGCGTGGGGTGGGAGGGAATGTGAGGACTTTGGTGGTGGGAATGGGGCACTGGTGGAGGGACCGGATGCTGGAACACTGCATGACTGAGAGCGCAATTATGAACACCTTTGTCATTATATATCTCGTGGTGGTCACTTGATCACTTGAATCCCGTTATTCATTGATTTGCTCGAGCAGGTGCCAGTAACATTTCCAATTTTTGGAAGATAAACATTTTTATTACTGGTTTTGGCATATCGAATATGCATTGGACAGCTTGCCAGTCTCTTCCATGTGGGTGCTATACTCTCAGTAGTTTGTGGGGCTCTCGCCTCGTGGTGGTATAATTAAAAAAAAAAGAAAAAAAAAATTTAAATAAACAAATAAACAAAAAAAACCACAATGGTGTCAGGAATCTTGCCTACTAGTTCCAATGCTTCCTTCTATCCCAGATTCTCACGGTTCGTTACTTGTGAACAGAAGGTCAAGTCTCAGGGACTAACTCAACACTCCCACAACTGCAGTGTGTGATCCCAAATCCTCCCTCAGGGGCCATTGTGCCACCTCTGCCTTGGGCCCCTCAAATAACTTTCATTCCTTAATTTTAAACAATTCATTTGAGAGGGAGCTGGAGAAATAGCACAGTGGCTGAGGTTCTTGCCTTGCATGCAGCTGACTCAGGTTCAATCCCGGACATCCCATATAATTCTCTGAGTACTGCCAGGAGTTCCCTGAGCACAGAGTGAGGAGTCAGCCTGGACAGAGCTGAGTGTGACTTAAAAGCAACACACTATTTTGAGGGGCTAGAGAGACAGTATAATGCATAAGGCATTTGCCCTGAACGCGGCTCACCGAGGTTTGTTCCCGAAAGCACCACATCTGGCCTGCTAAGTTCTGCTGGAGTGATCGCTCAGAACAGAGGCAAGAGTACAGCTAGTTGTGGAAAAAAAAGCTTATTTGAGGCAGCAGGTGTGATGTGGTGATAGCGTTGCAGGATCCAATGTACCAACTCAATACGCTCCACCAGCGTCAGCTTTCCTTTCAGTAGCTCAATTTTCTCAACCCTACGTCCAGTTCTTTAGACCTACTCTCAAGAGCTACTGCCTTTGGCAGTAGAAAAGAAGAAAAAAGAATTGAGTTCCCATATGATACTGTTCCCTTACTATGTTTCTTTATAGCCCACATATGAGAGATCATTCTGTGCCTGTCCCTGCTCCGGGCTGACTGCACTGGTATGATTCTCTCCAGATGTATCCACATGGTGTGATACGCAGGATTCTGTCCTTTCTCATTGCTGGAAAGTATCCCACCACATGCATATACCACAGTTTCTTTATTTAGTTGTCTGTTCCTGGGAACTTGGGTTTTTGCAGATTTTGGTTACCAAGAGTAGTGCTGCGATAAACCAGGAGTGTAAATGCAAGTTGCTGTATCAATAAGCCAGGAGTGTACATGCGAGTTGCTGTATCAATAAGCCAGGAGTGTAAATGCGAGTTGCTATGTCAATAAACCAGGAGTGTCTATGCCATTTGCCGTATCAATAAACCAGGAGCGTAAATGCGATTTGCTGTATCAATAAACCAGAAGTGTAAATGTGATTTGCTGTATCATATGGAAACTCAATTCTTTTTCTTCTTTTCTGTGATGTGTCCCTGTTTTCCAAAGAGGTTGAACCAGGCGACATTCTCACCAGCAGTGGTTGAGGGGTCCTTTTCCCTTTATTAATGCCAGCATAGGTTGTTTTGGTTCTTTCTGATGTGATCCAGTCTCACTGGTGTGAGGTGGTACCTCACTATTGTTATGATTTGCATTTACCTGACAAGTGAGACTCTGTATGTTTTAAGAGACTGTTTGTCTCTTTTTCTCACTTGTTTTTATGGAGTTCATTGCTTGTCTTTTCTATTGTTATGTCTTACAAGTGCTCTATTGATCATGGATATTAAGTTTTTTTTCAGATGGGTGGTGGGGACAGTCAGTGTGGGGAGAGACTGGTTTTTTACCCAGTTACCATTTCTTTTGGAGTGCAAAAGCAATAGCTTTCATTCTTGTACTCAAGTTCCCAAAATGTGTTCCTTTGGTATTTTGCATGCACTATAGATTAGAGGATGCTTTACTGTTCGATGCCTGGGGCTAACAGTCTGACTTAATCTCAGCTTTGAAAGGAAAAGAGAAAAAATCCCTCCTTTTTCTTCCTTGTAAACTCTGGTGACTTAGAAGCAGCATCTGGCTTCCTGCCAAGACTCCAAGCCCTGCGCTTTGTTCGTCTGCTCTACCTCCTATAAACTGGCCCTGATAGGAAAATGCTGTGGGCTGTTGTTTGCTCTTGGACTGGGTGCATTTTAAACACATAAAGGCCCAGACCTGTGCACTGGGCCAACGAGAACAAACTGCAGGAGGCTGAGCATGGAAGGTATGTCACGGAGGCACGAAGTCCCAACCAGCAACTCTCCCCAAAAAAAAAGCATCTCTTCATCTTCTGAAATATGTGCCGTGTTTATAGAGCGCCTGTATGTTTGCTGACCACACTCACCAGGGTGCTTTTTTCATGGCACTTGGAACGCCTGTGTCCTGGAATGAATTGCAGAGGTCATTCTAGTCCAAGGGGCCACACAAAAGCCAGAGTCATTTCAGGAACGGTCCGGGCAGGCGTGCTCACCTGCGCCGCAAAGGCCCGAGCCACTGGTGTGGACGCTTTATGGCACCGCTAGCGCCAGTCTCTACCACCCTCCCCAGGAGGATGGTGTTTCGCAGAAGGAGTTGAAACCACAACGCCCCATCGTCAGTCCGGTGCATTAATCACAACCCCACTTTCCACAGCTCTGGATGAGAGTGAGTTCTTTGTGTGTGCGAAACAGCATGAGTTAGCTCTGTGTTCCCGGCCAGCAAAGCGTTTATTGAAGTCTCTCAGCATCTGACTCCCAGTCTCCTGCCGGCAGCTCTGTGATTGCTTGATTCTGTACAACAGCAGTGGGGGCTTCGCGGGGTGGGGCTGGTGTGGGGGGGAGGCATGTGCAGCAGGAGCAAAGCGTTGTGCAGGAAGAGCTGCATGTGGTGCAGGGAACTGGGGAGGTAGCGTGGGCTCTTTTGAGGAAATTGTGTTGTTTCCACTCCCCAAGAGAGTCTGGCTGGGGGTAACTCGCTTGGAGTCTACTGAGCCAACATGTGGGGCGCTTCCTGCCTTAATCAAGCCCAACAGTGATTCAGGGCCACTCTCTGCATGGGGTGCGTCCAAAGCTCTGAGGGTTCCATCCTCCACCCTACACTGGATTGTGTCCCCACCATCACCCCTCACCCCCGCCCACCAATTCATGTTTCCATGTGGGGGGTTCAAGTGTATGGGAAGCACCAGACCTTCCAGATTCTTCCATGGTTTGTCCACCTCTTTTTGAATAAAATCTCAAGTCCTGGAGCGTCTGCAATGCCCCACACACCTGTCTGAAATGCTCCCTTCTGGTTCCACCTGGCGCGCTGCCGCACCCCTCTGCAGCCGATGCTTCTCCCTGAGCAGGTACCTGCACGGAACCTCTGTCCTGAGCTGAGCTGATGTTCCAGGAGCCCTCCCTCTGCTGAGAAGCCAACAGAGAGCCCTTCCCACAGCCCTGACATAGTGACTCTCTCATTTCCTGTTGCATCCACCTGCCTTGTACTTTCTGTTCTTCTCTTCCCTTTGGGTGGCTGCTGTGATGACCAGGGGTCACCCACAGGCAGTAGTAGGGTTCACGAGGAGGCTCACACTTTGGCCTCGGGGATCGCCTTGGGGGTCCCCCACTATGAGTCATGAGCTTACACATGTGCTCACAGGAACTGCGGTCCTTTAGTTTGGGTGCCCGGCACACATTCTGGTCGTTATGCTTCCCTACGAACCAGCCAGAAGGAGCTGGCAGGGCTGGCACCATTTCCGTGTGTTGCTGGCCAGGAAGCTGCACATGAGAGTTGCGGCACTCACACACATCTGGCTGTGGTACCCAGGAGTAGGTACAAGCTCCTGCCATGCCAGGGGTCCCAGACTGCAAAGCTGGGTGCATGTGGGTGGCACCAGGGGTGGAACTCAGGGACTTGTGCTTGCAAGGCATGTACCCACTGCCACCATGTCAACCCCACCAAGCCCACTTGGGTATTTTCTTATTCTGCCCAAAACACCATGCCTTCCCAGTAGGGGACCTACTCCTTTTGGCGCAAGTTTAATTATACAAGTAAAATTGCGAAAGTACAAAACAAAACTTTGTTTTCTAATTTAGGCCATGTCCCAGCAGTGTCTAGAAAGTATGTGCACTTGTCGAATATATTTTTTAACAAAACAGACTAAATAGTAATAGTGGGGGTTTTTTGCTCCTTCTCCACCTTAACCCAGGAGAGAGCAAATCAGTCAGCGACAGTGAAACTCTTAAGTACAACAGTCTTCTGTTGGCCCCCTCCCTCACTCCATGGCTTCACCAGCCAAGAGGAAAATCCTTAGCTCCCCTGTCGTCTGGGTTCATCTGAAAAAGTCTCTGTATGCCCTGAAGAAGGGAGGTTGTAGTAGTGGAGGGTAAACGCCAGCCAACTAGCTGGGTGTTGAACGCGGCTGGGCTCATCATAAATTAGAAGTGATTTATGATGTCCTCCCGGCATGAGGCCTGCATTCAGGAGTGGAGGTGGGGGCACGGCCACCAACCCCCTCTCTCGAGCTGCATGGCCAGGATTTTATAGACCTCTGAAAGTTTCGTTGAGAGTAAATCTTGCAGTCAACAAGCCACTTGTGTTTTCTTTTGGCGAGGAAAAAGAGCCCCGATTCTCCATTCTAACGCTATTTAATGATGGAACAAAACAGAAGAGCAAACAGGAGACTGGTAAATAAGCGTGCCATGTTATCTTCTTGGTGCTCAGTCCTGAATAGATTCACTGTACAACTGGGATGGAAACAGAAACCACTTGTTTTGTGCAGAAAATGTGCGCTAAGAGCCTGGCTTTGCTGTACCTCTGCTCAACAGGGAGTTACAGAAACAGAACGTCAAGAAATGGGCTCCTTTAGAAAAGACACTTCAGTAAGGTACAGTGAACTCATTGAAAGACACGACCATCAAAATGCCACCCAACAGGCGTCTGCTAAACCTTTCCCCAGTATTCCGAGAATGCATGGCAGAGAAATAAAACCAACATCCCCTCCTAAACACACTCAGGGGTCTGGCATTTTCTTGTTGATCCATGCCACACAACTATTCCAAGATCCTACAGATGACAAAACAAACCCAATTCCTCAGAAGAGGAGCCAAACTTTACAACCAGTCACAACTCCCAGCTTTTCCTTCCCCATTTTTCTTTCCATCACTCATAATCACAGCCTGGGATTAAAGTCAAACTTCCCTTCTCCCCCATTTCCTAAACCTCTCCTGTACCTTCTTAGTTCCACTCCTTCATTTATTGTTTCTGCCTCCTGGAATCAGGAATTTTCCCAAAGGAAAAACTCCTCCTAGAATTTTCAGCATCCTCTCAACAGCGCCCCTACGAGGTGATCTCCCTGTCCTAGTTGGTTGGTTAAGCACCATAAGCTCCTAAAGTATCTATAAGCAATTTCTTGGTGTCTCAGAGAAATTAATTGAGCTACTTAGCTATCAAATGCATCAACAGTTACTACCTTTCAGGCTTCTTTTGGAAAATAGATTTTTTTTTTTTTGCTTTTTTTGGGTCACACCCGGCAATGCTCAGGGGTTTCTCCTGGATCTGCACTCAGGAATTACTCTCAGCGGTGCTCGGGGACCATATGGGATGCCAGGGATCAAACCCGGGCCGGCATGGGCCGGACGCTGCAAGGCAAACGCCCTACCCGCTGGGCTATCGCTCTGGCCCCGAAAATAGATTTTTAAAGCAAGAAAAAATGAGAAGAGAGAGGAGAGGGAGGAGGGAAAAGAGAGAAAGAGAGAGAGAAGAAAGGAGAGAGGGAGGGAGAAGACAAAAAAAGAGGAGAGAGGGAGAGAGAGAGGAAAGGAGAGGGGAGAGAGAAGAGAAGAGAAGAGAGAGAGAGAGAGAGAGAGAGAGAGAGAGAGAGAGAGAGGAGAGAGAGGTATCTGCCATAGAGGCAGGCTTGGGCGGGGAGGTAGGAAAGAAACGAGGGACACTGGTAGGCAATGTGCACTGGTGAAAGGACAGACGGATTTGGAGTATTGTATGACTGAAACCCAATCATGTACAACTTTGTAACTGTGTATCTTATGTGATTCAACTAAAAAAAAAGAAAAGGAAAGGGGAAAGAAAGGGGTGGGTAAAAAAAGGAAAGGAAAAATGCTTCCTTTAATGTCAATATTTTACAGACCATGAACTCAATGCAAGCTCATGTGATTTTTTTGGTTAACACACTACATTTTAAAAAATGCTACACTCACACAGAGTGGCATATTTACAGGGATCGGAGAGTCTAACATTAGGCATAACTTTAGGACGTGAGATTCTGTCCCCGCATCACCATGCTGACAGAATAAAGGAAAAGATATTGCCTTTTTATCCTGCAGCTTTTAGAACTAGCTGAGTACAAGCTTGAAGCCCAGCCCCCAGGTACTCTCCATCCAACTCCAACAAAGGAGTCTAATAGAGAGGTACACAGACCAAAAGGGAGACCCATCATAAAGGGTACATTTAAGCACCTGGAGCCAACCATGCCTAAGGGTAATCTATCACTGGAGCTCTTCAATATCATATGGCAACCAACACTTTTTCCTCTACTTTGCTTCACTTCACTTGATCACTTGACATCCCGTTATTCATCGATTTCCTCGAGTGGGCACCAGTAACATTTCCATTTGACCCTATCACGTGCCAATGTAGCCCAATGGCATCTGGTTGCTTCAGGAATACGAAGAGCCTCAAACTGTTCTGCTCAGGGTCTTGACAAGGAAGTTGACCATCTTGTAGGTGGGCGGCCACGTGATCTTTTGACATCCCATGGGATCTAGTCAGTAATGGCTCTAGTCTAGCGGTCTTCTCCAAATCGCATTACATGTCCAGCCAATCTGATTTTCGATGCCTTGGCAAACGAGATAGTGTCCCTGACTCTGGAACAGCGATGGAGGTCGGAGCTCCGGATTCCTTCTTTCACTTTGCTTAAGTTTTATATTATTCCTTAGTAGAGATGAGATCTAAGTAAAAAGGGTTGAATAGGCACTGGGGAGAATACAGGGGGTAAGATGCTTGCCTTTCACACAGCTGACGCAACTTCAATCCTAGGCACCACATATGATCACCTGAGCCCTACCAGGAGTGACCCTGAGCACACAGGAGAATGTCCTACATACTGCTGAAGTGGGTTAGCATAAACAAACAACATGCGCGCTCCCCTGCCCCCCCGCCTACAAAAACACTTTTGTGAGTTAAGACAATGACCACAAATTGTCTTTTATTGATCTATGTTCTGACCATTTCATTTGCCTTTTGGTTTGTAATAATCTACATGAAGCAAAATTTGTTGGCACCTGCTAAGGGAAGGCTTGGAAAGTAGGAGGGAAACTACGAACTCTGGTTGAGGGAGGGTACACTGGGGGGGGTTGGTGTTGGAACACTGAATGCCTGAACAACTGTCATAAACAATTTGGTAAATATTGGCGCTAACATTATAAAAACAAAAAACTAAATAAAACAAATACAAGTTTGAATACACACACACACACACACACACACACACACACACACATACCTAGAAACTCCAAACAAACCAGGTGGAATAGATGCTTTTTGTATATAGAATATTCTTCCAGTAAAGGGTGAAGATTCTCTAGATTTTTAAGACAGATACATTAAAGAACTACCTAGAGGTTCTCTTTGACCCTCAGTTTGAAACTTGACCGGCCTTAAGAAAGAGGAAGATTACAAGAGTCGTCCCTTCCCGCCTCTTTGGGAAACCAGCATGACAGCTTCCTCCAGAACGTGACTTGGTCATGTCTGCTTCTTGCTTCAGCAGCATTTTTTGGTTATTTTCCCTCAGTCCCTCTAGTCCTGCATGTCAGGCTTCACAAGTCATTTTTCTTCCCTCGAATACATCAGGATATTGGAGACGTAAGCAGACTAATGACATGTTTCCAGTCACAAGCCTAGCCTCACTTCACAAGAAAAATCAATAGTTTTTTCTTTGTTTAGTTTTGGTTTGGGGGTTACATCTGGCAGTGCTTCTGGGTGTACTCTTAGCTCTGTGCTCAAGGGTGGTCATTCCTGGTGTAGCTAGCTCGGAGGGTCATCTGGTGCCCATGGGTCAACCTGGGTCAGTCATGTGCAAGGCAAACACTAAACTGCCTGTACTATCTCCAGCCCCATATCAGCATTATTCTTGGTATCTTGTAAATCGTTTCATACTTGTTAGGCTAATTCAAATATTCATTTTGGTGTCCCCTGGATTCTATAAAAGGTATGATGATTACACAGTATTCCACGTTTGGTTTTCTCAGGGAATCGTGTGTGTGTGTGATGCTTTGAAATTTCAGGACTGAAGGTGGGAGGAGAGGAAGAGCTTAAAGGTCTTTGTTCCAAGCAAGCAGCAGCAGCAAACAGCAGCTAAAGTCGCTGCTGCTTCCTCTAGGGACAGCAGTCTTGGCAGATCAACCCCAGAGGGCTCGAAGCTTTGATTCCCCGGGATGAAGGTTCAGGGCCACAACAATGAGCAAGTCCTGACCCCAGATGGGCCAGGAAGTACAAGTCATCTCAAGGGAGTAATTAGAGGCCAGGATTTGTGAGCTACGTGAAGCACAGCTTGTTCTTCCTCCTTCCAACCTGACTTCCACAAATGCACCAGAGACACAAAAGCTTGAGACAGGTGCTTTTGGATCCACCTGTTTCCATGAGAAGTTTCTTTTGTTTTGGGGCCACATGAGGTGGTGCTCAGAGCTTCCTCCTGGCTCTGTGCTTAAGAGTCTCTTCTGAAGGTGCTTATGGACCATATGATATACCAGGGATCTACCCTGGGTCGGCCGCGACGTGAGGTCCAAACTTGACCCGCTGTACTCTCGCTGCAGCCCCTAAAGGGAAGTTTCTGTTCTCCCCTTTCTTGTTCCTTCACATTTACAGAATAAAGAACCTAGATAGGGGGCAATCATGATGGATATTCAAAAATCAAGATAATTATTATTATCCTTGGAGTAACTCAGTTCTCAGTTCACATGAAGAGCAGGCTCAAGAACTGACTAACAAATGGGACTTTGCCCAAAAGCATAAATCAGGAAAGACATCTGCACTCCTATGTTCACTGCAGCACTATATACAATAGCCGAAATATAGAAACCACCCAAATGCCCACGAACAGATGACCGGATAAACTATAGTACATACATTAGATCACTAGACATCCCATTGTTCATCAATTTCCTCGGCGGGAGCCAGTAATATTTCCATTTGACTCTATCACATGCCAGTGTAGCCCAATGGAATCTGCTTGCTTCAGGGATATGAAGAGCCTCAAACCATTCATTCAGGGTCTTGATGAAGAATAGTACATAGGAAGGTCGGTACTAAGAAGTACTAAGAAGGACAATAGTACATACACACAATGAAAAATTATGCAGCCTTAAGAAAAGATAAAGTTATGCATTTGCTGCCATGTGACTAGAACTGGAGAGCACCACGTTGAGTAAAATCAGCCAGAGGGAGAAGGGCAGGCTCACAGCGATCTGTCATAGGATGTAATGAAACCTTTAGGGACAGATCAAATGCCTGCCGGCAACGGAAATGAAGAGCAGGAGTACTAGCCTTCATAGGAAGCGTGGCACCAGATCAGGGGTGACCGGGGTGGGGTGGGGGGATAAATTAGGGAACACCAGGACAGTAAGGGAGGGGGAAGAGCGCCTGCCACAGAGGCAGACTGGGGCAACAGGTGGGCACCTGGAGACACTGGAGGGCAGCTTAGCTCTAAATGGTGAGGCAGTTTTTCAAACTAGAAGATAATCAAGAGTAAAGAACAAGTTCCTGGGGAGCCTATTCCTCTGCTTCTGACCCCTACCCCTGACCCCTAGCCAAGACTGCGGCAGTCTTGTACTTTTCTTAGGAACTCAGCAATCTTACCGAGATGGGATAAAGCCTCATGCGACTTCATCCAGTGAACAGTCAAATGACAGGCAAGCATGGATAAAGCAGAGGCACCGGGAATGAAACTATTCTAAATAAAGATAATCCCACTTGTTTAAATACCTAATTCCAGGGCCCAGGATTAAAGGCCTTTGAAATAATCCCTATCAAAAATTTTCAAAGTAGGTTAACATATAATCTCTAAAGTCTGCTTTTATCCAGTTAGCCAATGACCAGTATTTGTGCTCAAACATCGTCCACTTTAAGAGGTGTGAGTAACCGTCTTAGTAAGAGAGCTGGCTAAGTCCTCCGAAAACTCCATGCTGACTTCCACAAACATCTAATCAAGTAGGTTCCTTAAGATGATGAAAAGTTTTTATTTTCTGCGCATTTTAAACTTCTTCTTCCCTGTGTACCATCTTGCTTATACAACAGAACACACAGTTTTGAAAAGCAATGTATTTCTTCAGCAAAACTGGTCCAGACCTAGATTAAACCAGGAAGGACAAAGCAAGCGGGTTCCTGTTTGCTCCTGTGTGACCCAACAGCGAAAGGGCCAGGGGAAGGAAGAAGTTCAACTCAACTTTTATTTTCCAAACCATAACAATGAACAGTATTCACAGGTTGAGGAAATGAACTTTCACCATAAATGGAGTTGCATTCAGTCCTAGGCCTCCAGGAATGCAAATGAGACGCCTTACAAGGCCGTGAAAGCAATCTCCAGGCAGGAGAATTTGTACTGGAGCATGTTTTTGTTTTTTTAGGGGGTCACACCCAGTGACACTCAGGGGTTCCCTCCTGGCTCTGCACTCAGGAATTACTCCCTGGCGGTGCTCAGGGGACCATATGGGATACCAGGGATTGAACCTGGATCGGCAGTATGCAAGACAAACGCCCTACCTGCTGTGCTATCACTCTGCCCCCTTTTTTTAAATTAATGTCCCAGTGCCTCTTCTTGAGTCTCATCAGAAGACAGAGAAACCAATACCCTTCGGCTGTCTGATGTCCATCAACCAGCAATTAATTTGAGCTCAGCCATTTTTTGAGTTCTGCGTGCCTTCAGCTGCATATGTTAAAGGGCAGGAACCCATACCACCATTCTGTCCTTCTTGTCCACTCTAGTATCTAATCAACAGCAGGAGACAGTCAACACCATGATAAAACAGACTTCGTTTCTTGATAATTTTTTGCCCAACTGTAGATGAATGTAAGTGCTCAGAGATCTGTTCACATAAGCTACACTAAACTGTTGTGTGGCTCAGTGCATGCAGAGGGTCATTATTTTCAGCAGTCGGTAAACTGATTGGGTTGTAATCTCATCACAATATAGGAAGACTGAAAACAAACCATATTGCCCAATATGTAATGCCAACTTTCCTTGGCAACACACAACACTGGTCCACACTCTCTTGTTTAGCTCTGCTTCAAACGTTCCATTTGGTATTCTTATTTATTTATTTTGATTGTTCTTTTGTTTTACTGAGCACA